>BLXL01011460.1:0-12850 GCA_023170135.1 Acarapis woodi | reverse complement strand
TACTTTAGATTGTTGTAAGTTGATTTTTCGTGTGCGCGCTAAAGATTATTTTTTATTAATTCAATTAATAAATGAATTTCTTTTTATTTTTCTTTTTTTTTTATATTCATGTTCAAAAACGTATTGATTTTACAATATTTAATGGTTTTATTTATTTACATTCGGTAATCTTGTTTATTTTTTGGATTTCTTTCAAATTTGTCAACATGTTTTGCATGTTTGAATATACTTTTTAATTGTGATAACCTGAAACCAACAAAATAATACTTTTACTTTCTTTTTCAAAATTTTTGTTGATTCGAGAAAAAAAATAAATAATATAAAATTAATCATTTTTCTCTGACTAAAATAAAAATTAAATAAAGAAAAGTATGTGGCCGTAAAAATTCTATTCGTATGAAAAGATTAGCTGGCGGTGAGGATGTGGAAGAAGATAGTGAACCATGGTTTGCAAACTTAGTGCGAATAAGTAAAAATGAAAATTTGAATGAATATATAGTAAACAGCTACAAAAATATAAAGACCAGAACTCATAAAGATGAAAAAAATAATCAAGAACAAAATTTGAACAACAGTAGCCATCTAAATAGAGTTTTCGACACTTTAATTTACAATACGAATAATAAAGTTTTAAATGATAATTTAAATGATAATAATTTTATTCTAAGCTTTGATTATAATAAACCTTTTTGCGGTGCGACACTTATTTCAGATCGTTATGTCATTACATCTGCAAGTTGTCTAAAAAATTTGACTTCAGATCAATTTTTAGTGATTTTAAACCTTTACAATTTAAATGTAGACGAAAATAAGGATACATTGAAAATAAAGCCAGAAAAAATAATAATACATCCGCTTTATGACGAAAAAGACGACCTAAATAATTTGGCATTGATCAAATTAGTTCGAACTATTGAATTTCGATTCGATCTAAATATTCTGCCATTGTGCCTCCCGCAAGCAAATTACATTGAATTCGAAACTGATCAATTAGACTATTATCCAGGTACTTTTTACACGTTAGGATATGGACTTTTAAGTAACAATAGTTTTAATAATCGTATGAAAAATAATTTTGATTCTTCATCTATTAATGATCCTCCTAAGCTATTTCCATCTAAATTGCAACGGACTTATTTAAAACAAGAATTTTTCAGGTGTTTATTCTTTTATCCCAATCAATTCATGAAAAATAGAATTTGCGCAAAAGATAATCGTTTGTTTCATTTAACAATTCGAGATGTTTGTCAATATGATGCTGGTGGTCCTTTGATTTGGTTCAATTCTACTTTGAATGCAAAAACAATGATTGGAATAAGTCAGGAACGTTACTCTTTTTGCAATGGTCTCTACCCACCAACATTTACTAAAATCAAATCTTATTTAAGTTGGATTAATCAATCGACTATTGATTCAGAATATTGTCATTACCCTGATTTAAATTGAAAAGCGTAACAAATACATTTTAATTATTTATATTTTTAGCGAATCTGTGATTTTCATAGATACGAATAAATACTTTCTAATTATTCTTACGATAAGACACTATCATTTATAAATTATAATTAAAATTTTTCTTTTTTCATTTTGACAAATAAATATATTAAATTATCAACTAAACATTTGATTACATATATTCTACAATGGTTCATGATTATTGATTATTCCATAATTTTTCTCTGTCTGGTATCTAAATTTCAAAATATTTAATATATTTCAACATGAAAATTGGATCATTCTAATTTAATAATCTTGAAAAATTTTAATCATATTGATTGTTTTTACATTTTTATGAAAAAAAAACGGATTTTAATTCTTTGAAACGATCTTCGAAAATTTAAACAAAAAAAAGCGATAATTGGATAAATATGATTTCATATATTATTAACTAAGAGTCACTAAGTAATTATTCAATTGTATATAGAATTCGAATAATTTATTTCACCATCGTCCTTTATTTCATTATAAATAAACCTTTTCAGCAAATAGAATCTAATTCCCCTAAATTTGGTACTCTATTGGAATTTATACTTAATGAATCAATATGGTTAATTTCAAATTTCTAATAAAACATTATGATAAATTTTAGAAATTATTCATATATACTGAAAAAATTCAATTGTAGAAATGCATCAAATGTCTTTTTATTTTGGGTTTAAAGATTTAATGTTTTATTAAATTAATGTTGATTTTATAACCATTTAAAAATCATTTCATAAACAAATGAATAGATTTCGTGTAGCTCCAAAATAGGGATAATTAGCAAATTTTCGTGTCATTCTTTATTTAATTTTCTTAATGTTGTCAATTTTTAATTAATATCTGAAATTTTTCAACGCCGTGAAATTCGAATTTAATTTTTATGCCTCTTTAAATCATTATTCTAAATTTTAAGATATGAAATTTTTTTTGATACTTGTTTATAAATCTGAATTTTATATCATCTAGTGAAAAATGTTAGCTTAAAAATTTTGTAGATCCTTATTCGCCAATTAGTTTCAGAAATTTTTAATTATATTTATTATTTCACTTTGAAAATTGTGTCTAATTTAAATGTCTAATTTAAATTTGTTCATTTGAAATTTCGTATAATTTTATTGACTTTATCAATAGATAGAATCTATTAATTTCTGATAATTTTTGATTTAATGATTATAAATTTTTTTTTTATAATGAACGAAAACCTCGTTTGATTAAATTTTTTTTATAAAGTAAATTAAGCAATTTTCCACCTGATAATTAAAAAAAAATTAAATTTATAATTTAAGAAAGAGAGCTCTGTTTCTATACTTATTAGGCGATAAAAAAGATTAAGTTCGTCATTAAATTTTTTAAATGATGACATAAATAATTAATCGGATAAATTTTTTGAATTTGGAATCATACATCTGAACCAAACATTTGCTTTAAAATTTTTTTCTATTTGAATTTTGTTTTTTCAAAACATTTATGCCCTAAATTTCTATATTAATATTTAATTACTTTTTTAAAACAAAACGTATTTAATTTTCATTTGTTTTGTTTGTCAACCATTTTTTTGTCTATATGGAAAAACAAATTTTTTTTATTTCTTTTTTTAAAAGATTTTTTTTTATTGAACCATGAATTTATTTTTGTATCCTTTAATTCGATTCATACTATTGAAAAGAAAAATAAAAGAAAATATCAAATCAATTTAACTCTTTTGAATCTTGTTTTGAAACATTTAAAATTTATGCATTTCTTCATTAAGTTGATTTGTTTTCTATCAGCAAGGATATTTTTTTTTTCTTTCATTAAAACTATTATAAAACGTACATGCAATGTAATTTGAACAAATTACATTGATAAATATAAATTTTTTCAGAACAAAAACTAAAAGCGAAATCAATTTAATCAATCTTTTTGTTATTCTAGGAGTTTCTCTAAAATTAAAATCGTTTATAGTGTTTACTTTGAATTTTTTCATAAATATTTTCATCTAATATATTGCTTGCTATTTTTAAATTTTAGTTTTTCTACTTCAAAAAAAAATCCAAATTAGCCAACATAAACATACGAATTCATAAATGACATTTTGACTGATAAAATTTTCTATAATTTGTGAAATTTAAATGCATCTTTTTTTTCTTGTCGTATGTAATGGATTCAAAACGAAACGAATCTAATTATTTTTCCTTTTTCTTTCTTTTGTGCTTATATTCTATGTCTTTCTCTCGCCTTATCTTGTTCGACTTCTTACAACAATGCATATTTATTTGTACTCTGTGTCTACGTTTCTATGTGTTTTTTTTTCAAAACGATAATTTGTCGGTTCTGGAGACTTATAAATACCAATTTTTACAAATTCATCAATATATTTCAAATACATATTAAATTGGAATACATATATATTAAATCAAATAGTAAGGATGTTCGCTTACCAGTTCAATTGCAACGAGCGATGGCGACTGAAGCTGAAGCAGCTCGAGAAGCTAGAGCTAAAGTAAGTAAATGGAATTATAACCTAATTTCATTTGTTTTAAACTAATACATAATGGTCAAAAACTTTTAAATGATGATTAAATCATTTTATAATATTGATCTAAAATTCCAAAAATTACTACAAAGTTTATTGTTTACATTATTCAGGTTATTGCAGCCGAAGGAGAACAACGGGCAAGTAAAGCTTTAAAAGAAGCTGCCGAAGTCATTCAAGATACCCCATCAGCTTTACAATTACGTTATTTACAAACTTTAAATTCAATAGCTGCTGAGAAGAATTCTACGATTGTGAGTCAATTATATAAATTTGATATAAAACAAACATCTAGTTTTGTCTAATAATAATTTATTAATTATTTTTTTTACTTAATTTTTAGGTATTTCCAATCCCTATTGAGATGTTCAAAACTCGTTTAGGTGGCTCCGCAACGATATCAAGTAAAAAAAATAGATGTAAAAATTGCCTACCAATGAATACAGAATGCAATCAAAAAAATGAAGATGAAAAAGATGGTGATGCGAATAATATTTATACAACTCATTTCATAGAACCCGAATCAGCTTTTCCAGAAAATAAGCCAATCCAAGTAACCTTCGGGATACCATTTTAATTGATGAATAACACATAAATTATAAATCTCAAAAAAATTAAGTATGATCTACAAGTTGGAAATATTCGAAGAAAGTTTTAGTTGAAATTTTAAATTCTAGTAAATTTTAATGATGTTGGTAGATATTAATAGGTTTTTAGACTGTTGAAAATTTCATGACAGAAAATAGAAAGTTACACACTTTTGAATTTTTAAAGCATTTTCACAGAGCGAAGTCTTTATTTTATTTTTGTTTATATATAAAAAGTATCTAAAATAGATTCATATTATTCAAATTCATTTTCTAATTTTTTTTTTTTTAAATTGATTTAAAATTTATTCGCATATTGGTTTCATATTTATGATTTTTATAGTGAACAAATATTTAGAAAACGAAAAAAAAATTTTTCCTTATTTTGAAAGTTTTCGGTTAATTTGCAAGATTTCATTTTAAGAACATTTTTCAAAAGAAAATTCTGACTTATTTACAATTGGAAAATCAATCTTGAATTATTTTGTTTGCTTATTTCATCGAAAATTTTCGGAATGTATATAAAAGTAGAAATATAGATGAAGCCAAACGCACAAAATCAAACTAAAAATTTTGGAAACAACGCCTAAGGACATACACGTAAATTCCCGAACACTTAATCACTATTTATAGAATTAATTTGAATGAAATTCTAATATTAGGTTGTCATTCTAATTTTTTTTATCGATCTTAAAATTTTATTGGAATATGAGATTTATATGTAATTATCTAAAAAACTTACTTTAATATATACTTTCTTTATTTATTCAAACTTTAAAAAAATTAAACTATAAGTCATCAAGTTCAAAACTTAGTTTATAAAATGCTTGTAGTTCATTGTTATGCAATTTGTTTGATTATTTTGAGACAATAAAATTTTGAATTAAATGATAAAGGCGAAAAATCAAACAAAATAGTGAAAAAAATAAGAATTAGGAGTTTTTTGAATCGATTAAAATTTGAAATTATGTAATTCTAAAAAAGAATGATATGTTTGATAATTTTTATCCAAAAAATATTGAAAAATTCACAATAGTAATCAATTAAGAGAAATTTGATTCTAGGTTGAAAAATTTTTTGAAAAAAGGAAATTTAAAACTTATAATTTTATGTCATTGAAAAAAGGATTTCATTTTGTTTAGCTAGATTATCTTTTTTACGATCTGACAATAAGGAACAAATTTAGAATTAGAAAATTTTGAATGCTATCTTCAATAGATTAAATTTTTTGGCGAATAAATTTTGTTAATTGATCATGAAAGAGCACTAAAAATAATCGAATATAGTTGTGATCAAAAATTTTATCCAAAAGAGATTGTAAATTCAAAAAAAGAAATACATAATCATCTATGGTTGGTGGAGCTTGTTAAAGATTGGTTTTTGGCGATTAGATTTTATTTTCAAGAAATTTTTTATAAATATTAGTAAACTAAAACACAAAGCAATTTGTTTCAAAAAAATGTAGTAACTTTTTGAACCGTAGAGTCAAAAAAAAATTAAGTAGTACTCTTAGACCGGAAATAAATATGCTAAATCTGGAAGTACTATTTGTTATCGAATTCTGTATATTATATATTTTAGACTTGATATTATTAAATGCTACTCACTATCAAAATTTTCTTTTTATTTAATTAGAATGAAATTCATGACATCATGTATAGAATTACTCATGTACATTTTTCAATTATAAATAAATTCTTACACACCATTTCGTGACTTCATCAAAAGTAATCTGTACCTTATTTTTTTCATCGCGAATCACAAAATAATTCAAATCTATTAACAAAATTCTAAAGAATTTCAAAAGTCCACACGTTTGAACAACTTTCTAGGCTATCATTGAATATCTGTTATTCTTTTTTTTTACATTACAGATAAAAAAAAATGTATGATTAGTTTATAAAATGTACACTTTTCTGATAAATTATCAACTTATCTTCTTCCATGTACTTCGATATTCAATAAAATGCTATTTTTTTTAAGGACAATTAGAATTAAACAAAAGTCCCTAAATTTAAAATTATAATCTAAATTTTATATAATTCATATGAAAAAATAAATCAAATGACAATATCAAAGTAAAATCAAGTAGATAAAAGTCAATAAGATTTGATTGAAAAAAATCATTTTTTAATGTAAAAATGTTTCAAATTGGAGCAAAGAAAGAAAAAATATTATTTTTGATAAATTACTAGAAGAATTGTAGATGTGTTCAATTTTTTTTATAATCGAATAAATTATGGTATGATATAAAAAAAGATATCAGTCTGCTGATAAAATTACGCTATAAGCCATTTAGCTTTACTAACCTTTCTAAAAGATTTTTAAAATTTGTCCAGAAACTTAGATAAAATCTGTTGATGTGTTTATAAAAAATTATGAAACAACTGAATATTTAAGCTGTGCAGAACCATAAAATATATTTTATTGGTTTGATACAGATTTTTACATAAATTTACAGAGAAAATTCTATAATCATTAAAATATTCAGATTAGTTTATCGAAAAAATTAATGAAGCAGATTTTCACAGGCTTCTGCATAAATTTTATTGGTAATTTTTTTTTTGTATTTGTGAGTGAAACACCCTGAAACAAAAAAGTTCAGAAAAATAGGTGTATACATTAATGAAAATTTTCAAAGTATTTTTCATAACGCAAACGACTAATTTGATTTATAAATTTATATAAATTTATTATTGTATTTATTTTCTATATGACCATAATCATTAAGTCGAATTTAAAATCATTGCTTATTCTTTTCAAATCTAAAATAAAGAATTAATTTTGCATTTTCTTTTCTTTATTTTCGAAATAAAATCTCATTATTTTTATTGCTTTAAGTATAACTCAAAAGTGATTACTTGATCCAAAAGAGATTATAAAATATTAATTATATAATTAAAAGTGAGTTTTTATATTTGATTTGATTTTTGAGGAACTAATATTGAGCTATTACCTTTATTATTAATGTTAATTTCATCAATTCATGAATCTAATTCTTTTTACAACACAATTCAATAAAGTGTTATTTATATTGAAAAAATTTAAAATGAATTTTCTTCCAAATATTCCACTAATATACAAAAATAAATTTCATAATCAAAACAATTCAAATTGAACTTTCAATTGAATCATAAAATTGATTAAAAATAATTAATCTTTTTTCTTACCTTTTATTTTAAATGGAGTGATAATTAAAATCTTAATCATTAATTTATCAAGAATGCCATCAATTTGTTTCTATTTTAACTAAGCTCTTAGAATTATTCTAATGGAAAGTTGTCCACTAATAGATTAAATTATTTGGAATTTTATAAAAAGTGCAAGTTGATTTACATATTTGAGCTTTATTACAAAAATTATGATCAAACCATATTAAGTAACCAATTCTTTTTGTTCGAATTCATATATTTTTTCTAAATGTATATTTTTTGAAGTGATTGGTTGCTCTTATTTTAACATATTTGTGACCAATTATGACTTTTTTATATCACAATTAAAACAAAATTAATCTATAAGCGGACATAAATTTATCAATCATGCTTGATGACGCAATAATTATTAAGAAGATAATGTAGTGAAATGACTCAAGCTTGTGAAGTAATTTTATAACATTATATGTAGATTTAATTTCAATTAAATAAATAATTTTACTTACGAAATTCATTTTAGAATTTATGTTTATAAAAATTTATTCTTGAGTAAGAATGGTTCTTTTGATTTTACATTTTATAGGATGTAATTATTACTTCGAAATCGAAAAAAAATGAGCGTGATCAAATCATTAATTTGATCAATATTGATTAGATTATTATAAGAATTGTTTTTATCGAGATTATTATTTGCAAAAACATGCCTGCTTATTTCAAATTATTTTTTTGCTTAAAAAAGTTTAGGCAAATAATAATATATATTAATTATGCAAAATTATTCTATTAAGGGCAAAATCAAAAATAAAAAAGTAAAAATTTTTTTTGATTTTCAAAACCTATGAAATCACAAGCAACATGTATACTGAAATAAAAAGAGTAAAAAATTAATAAGGTTTGTCGAAATTCATTGATAGAATAAACAGATCATAAGAAAAAAAATCTTTTTCTGACAATAATACTTTAATTTCTTTCTATGGTTGTTTATAGTTTGTAAACCGAATTCAAATTTTAAACAAATTAGTTTGTATCAAATAAACTTTCAAATAGTAAATAATGCAATTTTTTTACATAAATTTATAAGCAAGTAAAATTCTCCAATATTACTTATTATATACAATATCTATTTTGTTTCGAAATCAATTAGGTAATGTTGATTTCACAAAACTAAGTCAACTTAGCCAAATGCAAATTTACCTAATTAAATTTTGTAAATAAAAAATAAAAAGAATATTGAAAAAATTGATATTTCTATCACAGCTTAAAAAACTTTAAGTTTTTCAAAGTTTAATTTTATCACAAAGAGTTACTTTAATGCTGAACGCCGAATGTTCAAAAATATTAGAATGTGTTTCAAAAATAAAAATCTAGGTCTGTGGACGAAAATGCAAAGGGAATCATGCATGAATTGCAAATTTTTGACAATATGGGTTTCTCGTATTTTAGAAAGTTAATTCAACATATTATTTACAGTGCACAATGAAAACTTATGCAGGAAATTAGAATGGCAAAATGACAATGTTCCGGTTTGAAATTTTCATAATGCTTAATTTTCACTTACCGGAAGAAGAGGACGATCAAAATAAAATTAAACATTTTTCTCCTTTTTTTCTGTATATTTTTATGAAAAAAATTTTAGAAAAAATTCAAAATAAAATGAACGAATATATATCTTTGAATATCATTTAATAAATTATATGTTGTTAGCATTGATAAGTGTGGAAAAATAGATGAAAAGCTGACTAAGTTTTATAAAAGAGAATGATTAAAATGAAAATAAGAAAGTCCCTAACAAAAAATTTTTTAGAAAAACCTAATCTTTCAAATAATAACAATATTGAAATTAGAAATAATTTTTATGGTTTTCAAAAATTTTCTTCATTTTTAGAGTAAGATAAAATAATTTGTAAGAAAACAGGTAAAAAAAATTTTGTAAATGTTCATCGATGCATAGTTTTTAAATTATCAATGTTGATTTATTTTCTTATATTTATAATTTAGCAAAGTGGGAAAAAAACGCGAATGATGCCTAGCACTGCCAGTGAATAAAAATCTTTACTTAGCAGCTAAAGTCAGATATTGACTTATATAAATTATGTGTGTCATTCACAATAGATACAAAAGAAATCTAATCACTTTTAGAGCTTTCATCGATTATTTTAATTTAAAATTTGGGCATAAAAGTATGGTAATGTTTAAAATTATCAAAGTGATCTTCAAATCAATATTAGTAGTAAAGTATCAAAATAATTCATAATATCAGTTGATTAAGAATTAGATTTATAGCTTATATATATACACCCTAGACTGGACGACCAATGAAAAAAACGACAAAAAAAATCATTTTACAATTTGTTGGTAGCTTGGAAAATTTACTTATGTTAGCTAGTCAACGAACATTTCAATCGAAAACACTATTAATTAAAATTAATGTGGCAATAATTTAAAGCTGAAATTATTGCTTGATTTAATTAATCAACGCTACATTAAATTATAAAGAAAATTAACATGATTTTGAGAATTCAGTTTGGAAGTGTATTAGAAATCAAAGAAATCAAAGAACACATTATTGATAAATAAAAAAGTTTTTTAAACTATTTTTTTTTCTTATTAAGTTCTTTCCACAAACTGTAATCTAATTCTGGATAATGTTCGCAAGGTAGTTCTTGGTTGTCATAATTGTTTGGCATTCTAAATACATTTGGTTGAACAGCTCGAATTGTTATTGCTGTTTTACAGATTAATCGAGCCATTGTGGAAGTTTCCTTAATATTGGCAAGTTGGGCTTGATTCAAAAAAAAAAAAAATTCATATTAATTTAGTAAATTGAAAATGAATTGATTTTATTTTATTCTGTGATTGAAAATATTAGACTTCATTTTGAAGTAAATAATTTCAATAAATTTATTTAAGTAAATCTGTGTTTAGAATTAATATTCAGCCACTTAAATGATCAAAATAATTTCGAATCTCAAAAGTACAATCTAGAGTGATAAATAATCAGCTATTTCCTCTTAAAAATAAATTTAATTTTCCGATTCTATACTAATGCAATCTAATCGTAGAATTTTTATTCGAATTCATTCAAATTTAAAATTTATTTTTTTATTTTATAAATGTTAAATATTCTGCAATTATCAAATAATTATTTTTACCTTCAGTGAATGAACCTGATTGGCCTCCATGTTCATAAAAGTATCTGTCACCAAATTTGCTTTAAAGTTTAACAAAATAAGATTAAAATGAATAATTAAAATTTTTTACGTTCCATTTACCTATGGTACCATTGAATACCATTTAAGCATGCAAAAGTTGGTCCCATCACATTCCCAGCCAAACGACGTTCAGATACTCCTCCTACAAATAAATCTATATCTCGAAAATCGCTTCAAAAAAGAAAAAATAAATTAGCGACTTGTAAACATTTTTTAAACTTTCTAAAAATATTTAATTTAAATTTAACATTTGAGACACTTAAAATTTAGAAATTTTTCTTTTTGAGAAGATATGGTCGACTTGAGATAAATATTTAAAGATTATTTAGATATTTTTTATCGAAAGAAAATAAAATTATATTTGAAATTATTTTAAATAATATAAAAAAACTATCATAGCTTTGCTACTAATCTTTAAATAAAATGAATTGTTTTTATTTTTTTAACATCCAGTTTTCTATTTTAACAAAATCATCAAATGAAATCAGAATGCTCTATTAACTTATTTTAACTTAAACAAGACATAAAAAAAGTAAACCGGAAAAATCAAATTTAGATTAGCAAACTAATAATTAATTTATATGGAATCGTAATTTTTGTTGGCTTCGATTTTATAGATTCAAACTATAATTATTATAATATTGTTGCCAATAATTTATGAATATAGATTATATTTTCAAAGATCACCCCTAAATTAAACCGATGCAGGCAAATATAAAAAAAGTGATAATCTTTTTTCATTGTATTAGAAAATTTGATAATTAGAAAAGAAATACAAAAATGTATGTAATAAGTTAAAAAATTTTTGAATGAAAAATTCATAAGAAAAATAAAAAAGCAGATTTTTTTTTCACCTGTATATTTGTTTCATCCGATTAAGTTGTCTTGAAGGTATATATTTAAGTAAATCCTCCCAAGAGCGAACTTTGTATGAAAAGCAATAGTCTATATAATTGACATAAGAAGGTATACCATGATCTCTGCCTCTGTGTGTGTTTAATACTAATAGATCGAGACCAGTTGTACGGTTCGGACTTTGATACATAAAGTCTTTAATATCAGTGACAAAGAATGGATCCACTATAATTACCGTATATTTGAAAAAATAAATTCATTAATAATATTTTTAAGCTGATTATTAAAATTAAAAAAAATTTCAAGTCACAATTTCACATATATTATTATCTAATTGAGTAAATAATAATGTAATGAAATTCGAAAAATCGATTTTCTCACTTCAAATTTTTCTGTTTTCTATAATTATTCAACCCCATTTGACTCATGTGATAATTACAAGTTTTAAATTTTTTTTTATTTACTAATTTTTTGTTTTCCTTTGTAAAAATAAATAATAATAATAAAATATTAAAAACTTGAAATGGAAATGTATTTTATACATTCAGATTTCTATGGAAGCTTAAAACTATTCAAAGTTTATTAATTGTGGCCAATTGACTAATTTCGGTGCATTTTTTGAATCAAATTTTTAGAGCTAGGTGACATTTTTTCATATTTTTTATCAACTAATTCAAATTGTTATACAAGGCTCTAAAAATATTCTGAAATTCCGACAAAATATGATTTGAGCGAGCATAATTTGATTTCACTAAATTCCCTTCTAGGTTTCTTAATAAAATATATTTTTTAATGTATCAAAAAATGGAATAAGTTGTTAGGGAAAAATGTTAAAATTAAATTTTCAAAATTTCGAATTAGCGACAAAACATTTCAAGTCACGTCTCTGAATAAAATAATACTCTAGAAAGCTTTTAATAATTTTTAAAAAAAAACACTTTTAAAAAAATATTGCAAAAATAACTCATGTTGGCTGTGTTTGATGAATTTCTGAATATTTTGGATTTATAAAATACATTGATTCTAACTTAATTGTATCTAATTTTT
>BLXL01011458.1:0-12336 GCA_023170135.1 Acarapis woodi | reverse complement strand
AATTATCAACATAACTACACTAGCTTCCGGTTATATAAAATATGTGCTTACGAAATAAGTTAGCTTATTTATTACATAAATTATATTAAAATAAAATATTGAATGAATATTAATTTGAAATTATTCATTATTTCTAGTGTTTCTAAAAATTAATTGATTCATTTATGAAATTTTGTATCGATTCATGATCACGTACTCAATAATTTAGTTTTGAGAACAAAGAAAGAAAATTCAATGAAATTATCGTCTATTCTAATCTACAATACAATGTAAAAATTTATTTTTTTAATAAAAAGTTAAATTATTTTATTATTTTTAATTTTTATTAAAAATTTTTTTTCCTAATTTATTTATTCGAATCTTTGTATAAGTCATAATGAGGAATAATTTACCATTTTTGATAAAAAATAATGTTGATTTATTGATTATAAATATTTAAAAAAAAAAGATTCACAAATTGAATATTGTTGATAATTGTCTAGCCTAAAATATTTTGATACATTTTTTATAAGTTGTTGAAATTTAAAGTATTCCGAGCCAGAAAAAAAGAGAATTGCTTATAGCTTTCCACCTATATTTTTTTTTTTATCTATAATCTTGATTTTAAAATTTTTATCGGTAAAAAGAATTGTTTTCAAATTTTTGTTTTTATGATTATATTTCGATTAAATATTCGGATAATTTCATTACAATTTAAATCATATATTATTCAAAATTAAACTGACTTGGATGATATATCTTCTAATGATACATATCTAAAATTTACATTATTTTACTAAATTTTATATATGATTGAATTTAAAATATCTTGATTAATTAAATTTGTATTTTCATACATATGCTATGTATTATATTTCTGATAACTTTTAGTATTTATTTGTAATATCAATGAAATATGATGATATATAATAGTTCAAAAATTAGAGTATCGACCACTTAAATTAAATATTAAATTAAATAAAATTATGGAAAATATTCGAAAAAAATATCTAATAAATATTTAAAAATTTGAATATTATGTAATTATTTGAAAATAATTCAATAAGCATAAATTATCAGAGACTTACATAATAAATTACTCAATTTCAGCTAAGTGGCTATAATCCATACTATATTTTATTATTACTATGCTATATGGGAACGAAATGAATGGGAGCACTTACAATTAGTTATAAACCCACCCTGCTCATCATTAAAGATGAGAAATGTATTATTTTTTAAATATTATACATAAATAATGTCAAAATGTATAAGGCATATATAGTTTAATAGAAATGAATTAATTTACGTTCACTTAGATATATATGCTTCTAATAGACAATAAATTGAATTTGCACATTTCGTCCGTCACTACTTGCTTTACCCTCAACGAATTAGTCGATTACTGTTTAATTAATAAAATTTTGTTCAATCATATACTTTTTCATTCACACAAGCGAACAGCTACTTAACAAACCTAATTTTAAGTTGTTTTTCTTCTCTTTTTACCGTTAATTCTATACATTTTTTTGTTCTATGTTATCGATGATTTACCATTTTTTTGATTTTAATTGGACAATATTTTTTCTAAATTAACTTATAGTCAATTCTGCTTGTGTATGCTTAAATAGTTTTTTTCTGGTTAAGTACCAAAAAAATCACATTTACTTTAAATTCATTTTAATTATAATTAAGTAAATCAATCTGACATCTTACTTGTTTAATTTTTTATTTTATCGGATTTTCATGTAAACTTGATTTTGAATATTTTGACAATAATGATCGAAAACAAGATCGAAATTCAAGAAATAAAAAAGACTTCCGTGAGTAATTGTTATTTGATTTTTTTTGCAATGAAGTACAACAAAATTATGAAATTTTTATTAAATCTTTCTTGATCAGCCGCCCATTATTTTGACTTATATTTTCAATTAAATTCTAGTCTTGAGAATATTTCTTTTATATTTGAATCATTATTTTGAAGTAATCAGTTGTTTATAATTATGCGAAAAATTATTTTAAGTTTGGAGCTATTTTATTCTGAATTTTTTTAAAAACGTGATTTGTAATGAGTATTTATTAAAAGTTTCGATTTGATTTTTTTTTATCTAATTTTAATTTTATTTATAGCTAAAATTTATAAATACTTTGATTATTTTTAAGTTTTGAATTACTTTTAAACGTTAAATTTTCATTCCGATTTTTTTACAAATATCAAATAAATTTTTTTATTATCAATTTCAAAATATTTTATTAGACTCACAAAAATTATGACAATTAAAAAATTTTCCTTTAAATTTTACAAGATAAAATTTCTTCTTTCAACGATTACAATCGATATATATTATTTATTAGGATAAATATTTTGAATAAAATCTAAATATTATTTTCATAATTATGATCCCTTTACGTGAATTCAAGACATAAAGTTTTTTTTTTAAAATTTACTTCAATCTAACTAAATTTGAATTATCTCTTTTTATTAATAAATTTTTTATTGTTTTTCTCGAGTTTTTAAAAGAAATCTAATAATCTTTGTTTTTTTTTTCCAATTTTTCGATAAATTGAGGATTATGCTGGTTTTTATTCTGATTTATTCATTTTTTCTTAATATTTTTTCTTTATTACCATGAATACGTGTAGATACAAATTTAAAACTAAAAAAATTCTGTAAATTTTAGTTCCGATTTAGAAAAATTTTTTCTTTAAAATGAGGTATCACTTTTTTTCTTTAATTTTTTTATTCTGAATTTTTACGCTCGAATTTTTTTATCGTTGTAAGTTTAGGAAACATTTTTTTGAATAACTGATAACTGTTTACATAAATTAGTTGACCTCATTAATTTTAATTTAATAGTTTTGTAATTTTTTTAAATTTTGTTTTTTTGATTACTGTTTATCAGTTATGAATTATGAATACATTGTTGCCAAACTTTGAATCAATTTTTATTTTGGAATTTTAATTTTTTTCCTCAATAGCATTATTGTTAGCATTTGTTTAAATCGGTTAGAGCAGATCAGAATTAAAAAGAATGTTTGAAATTTTTAAAAAAATTATAATCACTAGAATTATTAAAATTGTTATCTATTTTTTACATTTATATAAGCAAAATTTTAAGCTTCAAATTGCAATCAATATTGAAAAAAAATTACTCCAAAATTCAAAATAAACACATGAATAATATACATTTTTTTATAAATATTTGAAAATATTTTAGTCCAAATGATCTTTGAAAATTAGATTTAAATGTGTTCATGAATACTTTATCGATATGATAAATTTTATTGACGTAACCAATCTAGTGCGAATCAAAACCCCATGTGGGTTAATAAGAGTATTCACTCAATTTGAATGAATTTTTTCTCTGAATAAAATTATTTGGAAAATATAAACAAAAACAAGCTATCATTCAATTGACTGAGAGAAAATTTAAAATAATAGTTTTTAGAAATTTTTATTTGAAAAAAAGCTAACTATTAAAATTCAAATAAAAATAATTATTAAATTTTAAACACAGCGATCAAATTTTTATGCTTAATAACCTATCCATTAAGTTTTTTTGCAAAAATCTTATTCGATTAGATTATTTTTGAGTATTCAGACTAATGAAATAAAGAATCAGATACAAAATTTAAAATCGCAAATAAACAGCTTATTTATTTGTATCAAGAATTCAATTTATGAAAGCCTGTTCTTAAACACGTTTTGTTTGATATTGTTTGATAGATTATCTAAACAAAAAAAATCACTAAGTATAATTTTTTTTTAATGATTCAGGTAAATCGTTTTCTTTTTTGTCTTTTTGTTTTATAATCTTTTAGTTTAATCATTTGTTCGAAGTCAATAAAATGGCAATTTAAAATCTTAGGGTGAATTTTTTTTTTAATTGAACTCATAAAATCATCAGAATTATTTATTTTCACTAATTTTATCGTTTTTTCTTTTTTTAATTTACGGTAGTTTAAACGACAAGTGTAAAAATCAAATTAAATATAGTACATAACATAAACCTATTAATCATATGAGCAGGACCTTTTTTATTAGTGCATTTTTCTTTATAATCTTATATTAATCAGGCCTGATATTCTGAATTACTAAATCCATAATCATGTAACATTGATTATTAATGCAATATGATTTTTCTTAAAATTAAAGGAATCTCTAACTATTCATCATCGATTTGTATTAGATAATTATGTTAAATCTAATTGATATTTGATTAGGACATCTCTAATCAATGGAAAAGCACTTTTGTTTTAAAATAAGAAAAAAATTTTATGTATCCAAAAAAACTTATAAAATTCATTTTAGAATAAATTCAACCAAAATTTTTAAATACTGGAAGTATTCAAAATTTTTAGATTTTTTTCAAATTATAAAAAATCAAAATTGAACTTATAGAGTATATGTGAATGAAAATGATTCGACCTATTTGATAAGAATTTGAATCTGCTTACTAAATTTTCTAGCATATATAAAAAATATAAAATTTCGTAAATTTCATTTTGAAGATAAAAATTAGTGTCTTTCTTTGATTGATTGTTGTTCAATTTGTAGTTAAAAAAGTTTAACTGAAGTTTATTTGTCATTTGAAGTAATTACTCACAGGTTTTTATGTATTGATTTTTTTTTTTTGATTTTTGTATAAATAGGGTCTTACAAGACGCCTTGCCTTTGCTATTGGTGCATCGGCAGTTGGTTCAGCATTTCAACATGGTTACAATACAGGTGTTGTAAATGCCCCCCAGGAACTTGTCTCCGGATTTATAAATGAAACGTATTATGAACGATTCTCTGAATATCCGAATGAATCAAAGGTAAAATTGATTTACTCCATAGTTGTAAGCTTATTTTGTGTAGGCGGTATGATAGGAGCTCTGATGACTGCTATGATCGCTGATCGATTTGGCCGTAAAGGTGGCTTACTCCTTAATAATTCACTTGTATTCATTGGGGCGATTTTTCTCGGGTTTTCAAAAACATGTAAATCTTATGAAATGTTGATCTTTGGCAGATTTATTTGTGGTCTCAATTCGGGTCTTAATGCTGGTTTGGCGCCGATGTATCTCGCAGAGATATCACCTACACATTTACGTGGGGCAATCGGCACTGTTTATCAATTGGTCATCACGGTTTCCATTCTATTGTCAAACATTTTTGGTTTACCTAGCTGTTTTGGAACTGAAAATGGTTGGCCTTGGTTGTTTGGTAGGTGTATATGAACAAATTTTATCAAATTATGTTATATTATTATTAATATTATTTTTTTTTTTTTTTCTCAGCCTTGATAATTTTCCCAGCAATATTTCAATTTTTAACTTTACCATTTTGTCCAGAGTCTCCTAAGTATACTTTGATTATTCAAGGAAAGGATGTGCTTGCCCAAAAATCGCTTACCTGGCTTCGTGGTACCATTGAAGTTTATGAGGAACTTGATTTGTTAAAGCAAGTTATTTTCTGTTTTGTGTGTTTTTTATTTATTTTGTTTTATTTTTAAAATTTATTGTTTTTAAAAGGGGTGAATACGAGAAGATGAGACTTGTGACAAAAGTGACAATAAGTGAAATGTGGTATAACCCAACCTTAAGACAACCATTAATTATAGCACTAATGGTAATGTTGAGCCAGCAATTAAGTGGTATAAATGCAGCAATATCGTTCTCCACTGATATATTCAAATCAGCTGGTTTAGATGATAATTCGGCACTTTATGCAACAATGGGTAAATTAATTTTTTAAACTATTCATTGTAATTATTTTAATGATTTATTCGTCAAGGAATGGGTCTAATTAATGTGATAATGACTGTTGTATCGCTGGTTCTCATCGACAAAGCTGGCCGCCGAACATTACATTTGTTTGGCTTAAGCGGAATGTGTATTACAACATTAATCTTGACTTTCTGTTTAGCATTGAATCAACAGTTTCACTTCTTGTCCTGGGTTTCAATTATCGCTGTATTCGTATTTATAATTATGTTCGCATCTGGCCCAGGTAAAATTTTTGTAAAAATAAAAATATGAAAATTCATTTCTTGATAATGAGTTTGATAATTTGATTTTTCATATTACTCTGTCAAGGTTCAATTCCATGGTTTTTAGTCGCTGAATTATTTGGCGCAGGTGCGAGAGGTCTCGCTACATCAATTGCCGTTGCAACCAATTGGGCAGCTAATTTCGTTGTTTCGCTTGCATTCTTGCCACTAAAAGTAAATTTTATTTCTATCCATTATTAGTCAAATAAAAGAAATAAACTAATTTCTTTTTTCTGCTTTTATCTTATCTGTTAACAGGAAATAATGGAAGGCTATGTGTTTTTAATTTTTACTTTTCTTTTACTTATCTTTTGGTTATACACGTATAAACGCGTACCTGAGACGAAAGGAAAGAGTGTAGACGAGATTGCAGCAATTTTTAGGCAAAAGGCATACGATATTAGTTAGATTAGCTAACTTAATTGCATCTAGTTTTGCTTCATTTAAAATATTAAAGTCGCTTAGCCAGATTTTGCCCAAACTAGTTGAAATAACTTGAATTCATGAATAATAGATTGTATTTGTACATTTTTTGATAATCTTATCTTTCTCTTCTAAAACGACTTGTTTTAATTAGAGAAAATTTTCTTTATTTTTCAAATCCAACTTTTCATTGTCAACAGATTAGAAGCGATGCTCTGAATTATTTGAAAGTGTGTTTAAATTTGTTTGATTTTTATTAGTAATTCTTCTCAACTTAATTATATTACAAACACACAAGATTTGTACATTTGTAAATTATCCGTGACAGATCAATTACAAACAATTTTCTCATTAAACTTTTTTCTCGAATGGTCATTAAGATTGTATTTTAAAATTGCCTACTATTCAAATTGCCAATGATTATTTGTTTTTCAAATTATTTTGTCATTGGTTCTTAATACTTGTTATATCTCTATGTTTAGTGTATTAAATTGACAATAAATTATTTTTTTAATTAGACTAGGCAAAAATATGGTAATGGAATAGAATAATTAATACTAATGTAGACACTTGCCAAATCTAGCCAGATTTTTTTAAGTAATTTGCGAATATTTTGATTTTTGGTGTTAAAATTCATATAATTAATCATAATATTTAAAAATGACTATCTTTGAAAATTAGTTGTTATGGTGGAACCCTTTTTTCTTTAAAATTAAAATTAGAACAGTTATATTAGCAGTTACTTTTGAAAATGAAAGTATAAAACTTACAAAAATCATGTCATAATTTACGTACTTTATATATTGTTATGAATTTACCAGTATTCAAACGATTAAGCTGTAATTTAAATATTTGGCCAATTATCAAAGAAAGGCACAAACTAAAATCGGTTAATTTTATAAAAAAAATTTATTATTTTATCACATATTACATAATTTTTGCAGATGATCAATGGATTACTTGAACTATTTTCAATTTTTATGTTAAATAAAGATAAAAAAAAAATTTTTTTTTTTTGAATTTTACAATCTAAATTTCACTAAATACTCGATAATTTGAAATTTTTAAATTATCATTCAAATTTGAATCCTTTCTTTGATAATTCGGTCTTCGCCTCATTAATTTCGATTTTGATTTTTTTATATGCTAGAAAATTTAGTAAGCAGATTNNTAATTTCGATTTTGATTTTTTTATATGCTTGATCGCAGTTACTAATTTTCATCACATCATGAATAAGGATAAATACTGAGATAAAGCCAAACAAAATTATAGCATAAATAGGTGCAAATAAAACATGAAATCTGATATGTTCATTCAATTCGACAATCTCATTGTTCAATATTGAGTTCCAGAAAACTGCTAGAACACTTCCGACATAAACAATAACAAACAATCTTGCCATATTGATTTTGATGATAATTACATAATCTTTATGACAATAAAAGTACACTTAAATAATATAGTTTACGACGGTCGGAACTTATGCTTTTTACGTTTTGTTTTCTTTTTTTTTACTGTTCAAATAGCTTATTTTGACAATCGTACTTAACATTTTTGAACAAAATGATTTAGATTTTTCCTAAATAGTTACTTTCGAAAAATTAATAATGAAAAAAAAAAATTCCTTTTTTCGTGTCGTGATAAAACTGAAATATTCAAGACAAAACTAATTGCAATAAATAAATAAAAAATTCTTGAATTGAAACTAAATCGTGAATTGTTGAGGGAAGATTTTCTTGAATTAAAGCGCTAAAAATTGATGTCTCCATCTATGTATGCAAAAAATTTTGAGGAAATAGTTTAGTTATTTTATTTGTTTTTCCGTTTTGCGTGTTTATATTTTATTTGAAATAAGATAGATCGTAAAAGCTATTTTGTTAAAACTACTCTGATTCTAATTTGATTATAAACCAAACTAATTGAAATGGCCAAATCAAAGAATCACACTTCCCATCATCAAAGTAAGTTGGTTCATTTGCTGAAACTCTAATTTTTTTTAATGTTTTTTTTTTTTCTAATATTCAATTCTTTATTCATTTATTTTCTAATTATTTTAAAGATCGAAAAGATCACAGAAATGGAATAAAACGTCCAAAAGCCATTCCAATTAGATCTTTTGAGGGTGTAAGTATGAATCAATTTTTTTAAATATCATCTTATAGTTTACTATGATCATTTAATTTCGTAAAACGCACTTCAACACATTTTCAAACTGAATTTTATTAATGATGATAAAATCGTTTAAAAGAAATTTTTTTATTTTATAGCAAGATCGTAAATTTGTGTTCAACTTGAGAAAATCACGCCGTAATAATAGATCTCGAAATGAGTTATCCCGTTTGAGAGCTCCTTATAATGAAAAACGTTGTCGAGTCTTAAAAATCTTGGAAAACGAAAAAATTAAGGCGGCTACCGCACGCGAAATTGGCCAAGCATTATTGAGAAAACATGTACATCATTGTTCAAACGCCAAGTTTTTAGCCCTTAAATTGTCAGGTGATCGTGTGCGTGCTACTTTAAATAGATTAGCGAAATCAAAAAAATAAAAAAATTTCTTTTTCTAATCCTGTATTGAGAATTATTCATTTACAAATTCTCTTTGTCACAATCTGCATTTGAAATAAACTAATTTTAGAACAACTTGTAATTTAATAAACGAAACTTTATCTAAACTAATTGAGAAATATATTATTTCATTAATCAAATTACAAATTTCAATAATGATCATTCGTTTATTTTATCATTATTTGATCTACCTTAAAATATTTTGATGATTCACTGTTAAAGGTCATACATTGCACTTGTGCTAAAATTAGGTGATTGTACATGCTGCTAAAAAAATCAATCTACTTTGCTTGAATATAAAAAAAAATTCACTTTTTTTGATTCTAATTTTTTTTGTTTTACTTGAAAAATACATAAACTTCTTTTCCGATCGATTTCCACTTTATCAATTGTAGGAAGTTCTAATTTTTTCTCAAATTGAAGCAATATGCAAAATTTTTTATTTTTATTAGCGATATTGTTTTTACCATGTTAATCAATAATCTTCCTTAATAAGTATTCTTGTCAATTTTATTATAAAAATTTCAAATCGATTCTATTAAATTAAATTTTTTTGGCAATAAATACATATATGAAAAATCTTATATCTATATTCAAAAAATTTATTCAAGTTAACTCTCTAACCTTTAGAAAAGTGCAACTGATTTGATGTTTTTAAAATAAAAATTTGTTCTTTTTTTTTAAATTTTAGAAAACAAGATCGTTTGCAAAGTTTATTTTGATTTCTTCGATGCAACAAGTCAATTTTTTATCCAATCAGGTTTAATAAATGTCAGCCGTGCTTTTGATCATTTTATAAAATTTTTACAGATATTCTTTAAAAAGATTTTCAAAAATTTTTTAACTTGTTGTTTATTTCAGAATATCTTTTTCTTTTCATCTGATTATAAAATGCAAATCAAGTCAGTGCGTACCGATCTATATAGATTTTGAAAATTAAACCTTTAAATTAAAAAATTTTGATTTCAATTACTTTTTAAATTTTGATTCGCCGAACTCAATTTTCACTTTATACATTGATTAATGAACACAATTTTTTTATTTAATATTTTTTTTTTTGAGAACTTAAATTTTAAATTTCAAAAAATCAAAATTTTAACATTTTTATTCATTTGCCCACATAAAGTATTTTTTTTCTTTATTTTATTTCTATTTAAATCAATTACTTCTTCGAATAGAATGCATCTTTATTTTCTTCCTCACCTTTTTGACTTACGATTTTCACAAGTTTCAGAAATCTAAAAAAGGTGCATAATATTTAAATTTAAATTTATTAATATTTATATTGATTCGATAGCATCATAACTGAATCTCGACTTAATTTGTAATTTTAGAATTTTGATATTTGACTGTTTTCAAGATTTAATAGTTTGTACATATTTCTTAATAATTATTTATTATCTAATTGATTTTTTTTTTGAAATAATATCATCACATTGATTATTGGAAGCAATTTTTTTTTGCTATAAAAATTAGATAAATTTTTCAGTCTCGTATTCAAATTTATTTTATATATTTTTTATTTCAAAATTCAATTTAAATTATAATTTAAGATTTTATCTTTTCAAACAATTAGAGACTATTTTTTTTTACAGTATTTTATAAAATGATCAGTTGAAAATTTCACCTTTTCAATATAAAGTCATCAAGTCGAAATCTAAAAATTCTAAAAAATTGAATATTAAGCAAATAATGTGCAACAAATATTTCAAAAGAAAAAAAGATAAAGTTTAAGAAAAACTTTAGAACGAAGATTCTTTTCATTAGAATGAAAATTTTGATGCTTAAAATGAACCCAATGCTATCCAATTTCAAGTTTAAGATATTATTGAGTGTAAAGAATTATAAAGTCAAATTTTGGATGGTGGAAAAATGTGTTTTTCAAATTTTTTTTTCTGTTTGATCAATTAGTTATATCAATAAATGTATAATTATATTGTTATTATAAGTAAAATTTAAAAACGATAATATTGCACTTGAAAGCGGGGAATAGGTTATAAATTGAAAATTCAAATGCAACTAATAGATTTACGAAAACGATAATGGATGTGGGTGCTTAAAATCGAAACAAATTTTTGAAATAAAATTTTTCTAGCTCAAATGAAATCAATATAATTATCAAGCAGATAAAAAGTTAATGGATAATCAATTTTGGAGATAGTCTTAAATAATTTATTAATTTAATCAGATTTTATTTAATTATCAGAAAAAAAATGGTAAAATGCAATTCCTTAAAAAAACATAAGTTGCTATGAATCGATGCATAGATAAAATTTTTTGATTTATTGGAATCAATTTATCATTAGCCGTCAACATTTAATCTACTAATGACTTTTTCTATTTCACTATAAGATTAGAGTGATCATTATGATATGACTTAACGAAATCTAATAAGTGAAATATAATTTGATTTAATTTTAATATAAAATTAAACAATAATTCTAGCTATCAATAATTTCAGTCTTTCAAATGGGATAATTTCTGATCTGAAAATTCTCAGATATAATAGTAACACAGGCCAAATGATGTTATTCGTTACTAAAATAATCAGATAGCAAATTTAAAAGTTAGTCGATCTACTATTTTAGATTTATTTTCGTTTTACAATTCAATAAGGTATTTAAGAGCAACAGATGAATACATTTAAAACACTTGTAATTAAGCAGCGGAACTAGACAATGCATATTTTTTTAAAATAAATTAAATAATATAAGTATATATTTTAAAAAAAATCCTTAAAGCGAACATTTCCAAATTCATCAATAGCACATTTAAGCCTCTAGATTGCTTAATAAGTCAAAACTCATAGTCGAAAATTTTATGCAGTTAAGTAACTAAAAATTTCGAGTAAAAAAAAGCGTAAAATAATCGTAAGCAAAAATACGAAATATTATTTTATAAACAAGCTTGATGGGGCCTACTTTCTTTTGAAAAAAAAAAATTAAAAAAAAGAGAGCGTAAATGAATTTATCAAACTTAATGTCTAATGTCTAATAATCTTTTAAAGATGAAAATTTTTTAATTGAAATAATACTTGAAAATCTGCCCCGTTTAGAGAATCAACTGAATTTAAAATTTATGAAACAAAATTTTTATCTTATTTATTTTATTTCATCTTCAAATATAAAGATAGAAAACGGGAGTGTGAGCAAATTAATAAATGATTTTTTTAAAAATCGTTTCCTATTTCTATCTTGTTCCGCTTCTCTATTTGAGTCCAATGACCAATTGAGAAACTAAATGCCCGTCTTACACACTTTAGAAATTCGATTCTGAATCTTAAATTTATTGAATTAAAAATTCTCATTTCATGTTCATCGTTGGGATGTCCAT
>BLXL01011454.1:0-10153 GCA_023170135.1 Acarapis woodi | reverse complement strand
ATGATTTATTTTTTTTTAAAATTTCTAATCAGTTCTCATTTGAACTGATTCCAAATAATATACCCAATTTCGAATAAAAATATCTACTTATATAAATTGAAGCAGTAAAAATACGTACCAGAAAAAATTACAGCCCAAACTTTAACATGAACGCAGATGAAATCTACTGATCCTGTGAATTCAATTCATACGAAGTAAAAACATTGTGTTGATTTCGAAACAATCATTAGTAAAATCATAGCAATAAAAATTTTACAAATGAATTTAAAGAATTAAAAGAAAAAAAAGTGATAAAATTTATAAAAATATTCTATTCTATTAAAAATAAGAAGTAACACAAAATGATCAGAGATCAGATTTTGGTTTTAATCATTTAGTTTTTGATAAATATTCAACTTTTTTAGATGGGCCACTTGTTGATTAATAAAAACCACAAATTTTTCATTAATAGTTTTATTTTTTTTTACCTTTCTTAATTATCAGACTGAAATTCTTAAAATATTTTTTGACTAAGTGTATTATTTTTATTGGTGCGCGTGTCAAGAAGAAACTCAATATGTAATGGATAGACAATTGCTAAAAGTTTTTATTCTTTTCTTAAGTTATCTTTTTAAAAAAAATTTTGTCATTATAACTGAAACTTAAATTTTTTTTGGATAAAAATGTGAAATAAAAATGCATATATTTTCATTTGATATTTTATATTTGATAAATATTCATTTTTTTCTTCCGTATATAAAAATTATACAACTGACAAGGATAATTTTTGAAATACAAACTTTTGACATAATAAAAATTTTTAAGTGTTTTTAGCTTTGTTCTAGGTTTTTCTTGAATGAATTTTATTTTCAGAGTAATTTCACGATTATCGAACCCATTTTATTCATAACAGTTTTAAATTCAATCAAATGAATAAAATGATCATAGCTGATAAAAATTTTTTAATGCGAAATCATTAGTTCAGTAAATTTGATCCGAGGTATTAAAATAAAAAAGAAAATACCTCTAAATATAAAATGTCATATGTTGTAGTAAATTTTTTTGATGCTTTGCTGGATCAATTCTTTTTTTTTAAATGAAAAGTCATCAGATTTATTAAATTCTTAAAGTATCATAATCTAAAATCATTCATATTATTTTTAAATAGCAAGTTTTATTAATTTATTTTGTTAACTCTTTTCATAATATTTATAAAAAAGCATCATATAAATAGTCACATAAAACTGAAAAGACTTACCTCTTTTTTAAAATTAATTTCAAATTCAATAATTTTTTTTTTTTTTGAATATTTTCGCTTGTATATCTTATTCAAACAGAGAATTCTAAAAAATTCAATAATATGACATTGATAAATGTTACCGGAATATCAATAAGAATTTCAAATTTCAAATTTCTAAAACAAAAAAAAATTAATTTAAAAAAATGTTAAACATTCGAAAAGTTTGACCGATTTTTAATTAAAACAAAAATTAATAATTCGCAAATTGAACTTGTGAAGAGCAGTTTTTTTTCAAGTTTTGTTCATGATTCAAAACAAAAAAAATAATTTTCAAAAATTCATTTTTTGCGAATTTTGGAATGTCTGCTAATAATTAGCAAAAAGAGTTCAAACATAAAACGATTCTCTCAGTTTTATACTTTTATAGAATTTCCAGAAAATGCTAATCATGAAATTCTTTAATAGAAAGTGAATCTCCAAAAATTTAGAAAATCTCTACTTTCACATTAAATTTACATATTGAAAAATGAATTGAAAAACGAAGAGTGACTGTTGGCTAATAATTAGTTTGTTTTTAGAATAAAATATTCGAACTAGTTATAAATTCTCCCCATTTCTATTTTTGATTTCTATTTATATTATTAGCCCTAAATCTTGCTTATGAAATTAATATGTGTACAAATGGTTTTACGATGCTCGAATACTTATACTGAGATTTTATTTTATTGTTTGATAAATAATATTTATTTTAGAAGCCGTCAAAGAGTTTGCTTCGCGTCCGTAAACATTAATGAATGTGATATATTAATAGAATGGATTCCTGATATGTTGAATATTATCATTCTATCTTGCAAATTTTGGACTTCTTACGATTAATATTTGTCTCACAATTCTTAGTTGAATTCTAATTTCAGTGCAAAACTTACCTTTTGATATAAGAAAACCTAGCGAATCGATGAACATAATTTCCTATTCTCTATAACTTAGGCATCCATATTTACTATTATATATATCATTGAATGAGATCAATTTAGTTGATTCAAAAGTTTAAACAACTGCAATTTCAACAAAATCACAATCCTGTAACTTACTTTTTAATGCTTGTTATTTTAGAAAAAAAAACCGCACTCGATTTGTCATTCAACAAAAATAAAAATATCAGAAAAGAGTTATGCCCCATTATTTTGTGTAAATAAATTTGAGCTTTGTAAAGAAATTGCATATAAGGCACGCATCCCTAAATGTCCACGGATCGACGACTAATAATTGACAGCGTGGATATTTGGGTTTAATTTTATATTTTACTTCATCGTAATCTTCAATCAGACAGTTTTTCTCCAAGTTAACTAAGACTTTATTCAATAGAACAACTAATAATGACTGTAGTTGAAATGGATTGAAATGTTAAATTTTCAATAATTTGCTTACACATACTTTATTAAATTCATATCATGATTAATCTTCTGTTCGCTCCAATCTTTTGCTTAAACATTTTGATTTCATTCAGATCTATGAATGAAAAAATAATAAAAATCTATTACTTTATTGCTAAATACTCTATTTTTAAAAATTTTTATTACCAAAAAAAAACTTCCGATGATGCTAGCATTCATCTTCGAGTGATAAAAATTTCTCTCGTTTGCCAATATTTATCATGTTAGAAAATTAAACGTTTTTTTTTTGAATTTTTTCATTTAAAATTACTATATATACATCTCTATTACTTATTATCTGTAAATAATACATATATTATTCATCTCTCTTTCTTAGCATATATTATCTAGCGAAGGAAAATTTTAGCTTATTTAGTAAAAAATTTAATATGAATTAAGTACATTGTAAAAATGTCGAATTTTTGAGATCGAATATAAATGGATTGAATTTATAATTACGAAATTTTCTAGATTATTTAATAACACTTTTTTTGGATTCCAAGTTACAAATTTTAATAATTTGTATTAAATTTTTATTGCGAATTTTAGAGATTTAAATGCTCTTTGTACATGTGTAATTCACATGCAAAAATTTTATAGTTATATTTTACTCTTTTTTACATATTTCTATTTAGATTCTTTTTGAGATAGATTTCTAAAAGATTTTGATAAAAACTACTTCTTTCTAAAAAAATTTTATTGCAAATTTCAAATAGATAATTTTTTTTTTTTGTTCAAAACTTATATAACGGTAAATTGATCTATAAACGAATTGATATTAATATTATAAATTTTTTCAAAAACGAGTGTTAAGATATTACACTTTAAACTTTGAAGAAGAAAAATTTTCTCATTTTGTCGTATGAAAGATCTTTGGTTGCATAAAATCCTTTACCAATTAAACTTTGAAATAGATTTAAACTCAACATGCAGTAAAATCTCGAAAACAAATTCTTTGTCGAAGAATTTTCAAATGAAGTAACAGATCAAGTTCAGATTTCTATAAAATGTACATATCTGTAAAATGTATATATTTTTTTAATTTTAAATATATATCTAAAATTTAAAATTATAATTATTTTGTTTGAGAGACTTGAATTGTTGGATGAGGAAATCTATAAAATTTATGAAATTTAAAATACAATAATATATTGAATATATAATTTTAACATTTATAGAATATAGTTCAACAAGAAATTGTTCGAAACGATCTTCTTTTCAAATTTTTAGAAGCTGATTTTACGAGTCAGTCTTTCGAAAAAGTTTTTATCAATTTATAAAATGAAAACGTGGAAAATCTATAAATTTAATACGAATTTTATATATTCGATTCTTTACCAATTAAAACAGCTCAAATATTTTAAGTTTACAATTAATTTTTTGTGCCAGTCATCCTGCAAAAAAATTTTAAATGTTTTAGATGTTNNTATTGCTATGATTTTACTAATGATTGTTTCGAAATCAACACAATGTTTTTACTTCGTATGAATTGAATTCACAGGATCAGTAGATTTCATCTGCGTTCATGTTAAAGTTTGGGCTGTAATTTTTTCTGGTACGTATTTTTACTGCTTCAATTTATATAAGTAGATATTTTTATTCGAAATTGGGTATATTATTTGGAATCAGTTCAAATGAGAACTGATTAGAAATTTTAAAAAAAAATAAATCATTTCATCAAATTTTCAGCAATCATCTTGGCCTTCCACAAATAAATGATCGTAATTTTCTATAATAATAGTTTTGAATAGAACTGCGTTAAAATTTATATTGATAACGTGTTTTCTTTTTTTTTCAAATTTCTCTGGAAACATGTATTTCACTTAACTATTCATTTATCAAATTAAATCATGTACACTACTTTTTATTAAGTTCAATTTAACACATCAATACTTACGAATGTTTTGATTTTTTTTTACTAGTTTAGAGTATTCAAAATAAATGACTCAAATGATCCGTGTTCTTAAGAATAAAATATATCAATGAGAATGGGTTTTTCGATCATTAGACAATCGAATAAAAAAAAAGCAAGTTTAACTTTCAATGCTAATTAAAACTATGTAGACCCATATAGTAAATTTTGATTTCAATGCATTATTATAAATTGCATCGAATTCTGTTGCGTTCATCTGATTCGTAAAAAAACATCATTAATTGTTATCAATTTTACAAATCGATACTTTAATTGACTTGAATAAATTTCGTGGTAATATCTTAGTCTTTTTAATTTTTTGCCATTTAAATCTCATTGTATGCAAAAAAATTCATTTTATATTAATTTTAATTTGATTTGAAACTCAATATTTCAGCTAAATTGATGATTCTTATTTCTTCTTTAAATTCCTTTTTTTTTATTTTATTCATAAATTATATACTGTGATCAGGTACTGGGGCAAAATCAATTGAGTTTTTTATCAATATATACTAATTATTCAATTTATTCAAAACTTTTGCACTAGAACTTTAGACTGCAAAATTTTATTTTAATCGATACACGTTTAATAATTTACTTGAAATTATTTTATTTAAAATGGAATAGTTCAAAATTGGAAATAATTATTGATTTATGATTCTAAATTTATTAATAAAAAATTTTTATAATCAACTATCAGATAGTAGCTATAAAAACTGAATTTTTTTAAATTACGAATCCTGTTCCATGTACTGACATAAAATAATCGATAATACGATGATGACAAAAATAAATAAATCGCATAATAATTATCTTGAAAATTTAAAATCTTTCATTTAGAAGTCCTTGTCATAATGGAAAATAATTTTGACTTAGAGATTTCAATCTAAATTATCAAATGTTCACGATTCATTTATTTATCACAAAACGATAAATTTTTTTGGAATCAAGCTTTTAAAAAAAATTTCCTTTTTTAAAATGAATTAATTAATTTTATAGTGCTAAATAGTGTGGAATTTTTTTCCTTTGGAATTTAACAAAAGAGAATTTTTTACAATTAATCTACAGGTTAGAAAAATTAAAAGCCTATATTTTTCATAATTAATTGATAAATTTTTTTGAAATTTTATTCTTGAAAAAGAAATGAATCTAATTTTCTTGTTGATTATTTAAATGAATGATTAAAAAGTGCAAACTTGAAAATGGTATTCCAATATTGTTTCTAAATAATTTCCGAAATTTTGTTATGTAAATTTGATACATGTGCAGCAATCATTAATAATAATTGTATATATGAATAAAACTTTTTATTACAATTTTCAATTTAACTATAACGTCTAACTTCCGTTCCGAATTTAAACTTCGATTTAAAATGTATTTGTAATTTATAAAAATTTTTCTTTTTTAAAATTTTCATGCAAAATCTATTAGTCTTTTTATTTAATTTTGACTGAATGAATTCTAAATTTATTGATAAAATTTTAGTTTCAAATATACCGAGCGCATTTCCAGACTTGATTCCTAAATGCAAGCATCTTTATTTAATTTAGAATATAAAATAATTTATTTTTTAGAGATAAATGAAACTGATATTATTTGATAAATATAGAAAAATTTATGATTTGAAAATTATTCTAAGCCAATGATTAAATATGTTTGAATATAAATTTAGACTACCTAAACTTATTATTGCCGATTCGAAAGTATTTTCGACTTTCTCGTTCAGACTTTGAATTTCGAAAATTGTATAAGGTACATTGTATTTCATAATATTGTTTTTATATTTTAATCAAAGTTTATATATCTTATTTTAAATAGAAAATTTTTCTTTTGTTATTTTTTTCACTAAGTTTCATCTTAAATTTACTCGTCTAGAAAAAATAAATCATTTTTGAAAATTTTTAACATAAAAATTTCGAAATAAAAAATTTAAGAATATCAAATTTTTATTTTTCTCAAATTTTAATTTCATCATTAAAATAATTCGCTTACTCAAGTGTATGAAAGCTAGCACCGTAAAATTGACAACTAGACAAGATTGACCTTTTTTTAAATCAAACAAAAAAGTTATATATATTTTGAATTTATGATTAAGTTCATTTGGATTTACTTATTTATTAGTATCAAGTAAAACAAAATTTGAAAAGCTTTTTATCATGTGTACTATTTATTTTAAAAAATGCTCTAAAATTAAGCTATCAACATTCATAAAAACTGTAATTTTCGAAAATAATCATTTTTAAATAAATCATTATCATTTTTTAACGTAAGCTTTAATATATTTAAAAATGAACGCTTTTTATCTAAAAAATTTACATATTTAGTGTCTAATTTAAAATTTTTGAAATTTTCTTGAAATTTTCTTGAAATTTTCGTAAAATTTATCATTAAAATTCAATTTGCAGACTTTTCTTGCTATATTTTTAAAAAATCAACATTATATTGTTAATATTATATCTCAATTTCAGGCAAAAAAATTCGAAATAATTTCGTTTCAAACTAAAAGTTATGTGATTAAATCACTTTTTTTATTACATTTAATTTTTTTTTTAAATTTTAAATCTCAAAGAAAAATCGATGGTAAATTTTCTGAACCTTGATTGTCAGTCAATATTAACATTGATAGTTTTCTGAAAAAATATTTAATTCTTAAGCCATTTGTTTTGCTCACCTTACAAAAAAAATTTATTTTTATTGGGCATTTGTTGATATTTTAAAAAAAAAATGGAATCAAATATTTTTTAATTAGCAAATATTTTATTTGAATTAAAAAAATGTCCAAATAAAACTTTCTGTTATAAATTTACATTTTTCATCTAATATTTTGAATTTTTTTCTTTTTCAAAAAATCAAAAATTGATTCATCTGAATTACATTCGATGCTCTATCTAATTAAATAATATCTACGTTTAATGTGATTTATTGAATGGGATGTTTATTAAAATTATTTAACAGTTTTTAAATTCACCATTTTTATCAATTAGAAGCAAATTTTCTCTCGTAACTAGTTTTTAATTTCTTTTTCTTCGATTAAAAGTTCGATAAAATTATTTTGATTCTTATAATACGAATAAGCGAGTAGTCTGGCAACTTCAGAATGAGTTAAATATTGTGTAGATATTCCGTTTATTTCTAGAATTATTTGACCAATTTTAACTTTACCTGATTCAAAAGCAGCACCAGATTCCTGTAAATGAATGAAAAAAAAAAAAAAATTATATATTTTTTAAGAAATAATAATCGTCAAAATGACTGACATGTATACTTATCACTCTAGGTAATGTTTGATTGGGAATATTCATACCTCCTTCAATTGCTAAACCGAGAATCGGTTTGCTTTTTCTTATTCGGATTCTAAAGCATTCATTTATTTTGCAATCATTATGAAACTAGAAAACGAAGAAAATATTAATTTTACAAAACTAGATGGCAAGAGTATTTTTATTTCTTTTAAAACTTTATTTTTTTTTATTGCCAACGATTTAAAAAGTTAACAATAAAATTCAAAATCATGAAAGAAATTAAATAATATTCAACAAAATTGATATTAATTTTAATTAAAAAAAATTTCTTTCGAAATTAATTTTTCACCAAAAATTTTGCACATATTTCTAAAAAAATATCTATAAATAATGAAAAATCATTTATTTCAAAAATCACTTACAATTTCAAATGACGCATCACGTCGACTCGATTGATCATTAAAGGGATATAGACTGAATTTTTTTTGAAATGAAGCTTCAGGTAGCGATGTGTACCTTTTGAATTCATTGTGTCTTGGAACAAAATATTGATTTTCGCGATTCAATTGATATTTTCCTTCTGGTAAATAATTTTTTTCTCGGTTATAATGAATAAAATTATCACTGTAAAAATTTTGCCTAGAATAATTTTCCTTTGTGTCTTGATGAATTTTATTCAAATGTGATAAATTATTATTTGAATTCAAATTTAGAATAGGAAAATTTTCATTCATAGATGAACGGGACAGTTTGCTAAAGTAATGATTTGGTAATCTTGAAGTATTTGAAATACAAGAGGGATGTGAAGATATTATAGGTAAATTTGTTTTCATAACATCCGTTGTCATATTGAATGGTTTTTGTAAATTATAATCGAAAAAACACGTTGAATCAAGAGATTTCTTATTTAGATAATTAGATTTATTCAAAAGAGAAATACTATTGATTCGACTAGGCAAATAAAATTGATTACTAGAAATTGGAGAATGTTTGGAAAATCCGTTTATAAAAGTGAAATTTCGATTCTAAAATTTGAAAAAGAAAACAAAAAATTTTTTAATACCACATTCCAAAATGCCCTGAAAAATACAAAATTAAATTTAGAAAAATTTATTAATATCATTAAAATTAAATCTAATAACAAATAAATTGATAGAAAATTTGACGTCTTTGAATACTGAATTTCGAATATAGACTAAAGAAGATCCAGATATTTCTCATTAGCTCTTGATAATAATTTATGGTGTAAAATTAATCACTTTTAAATGTTTATTAAAATTTGTCGAGCATATTTTTTAATGAATTTAAGTTTAAAATACCTTTCAAGTTAAAGACCATTGAATATTTTGTTGAAAAAAATCGATGGTGCATTTGTGTCATGCATCATCTTCTGAATATATTCACAGGATATCAACATAATAGTTTTTAATTTTTAGAAAGTTTTGCACTTCAAATTTATATTAAAATAATCTTTTATATAGAATAATGAAAAATCAAAAGGTTAATTTGTTATTGTTTCGAAGAATTTTTAATTTTACTAATTTTTAATTTCAAAATACAAAAATTTAAAAATTTTTTTTCTTAATAAAAAATTAAAAAAATCTAATACTCATTGACGAAAACATGGATAAATTTATGAGATTCAGGAATTTACTTGAAACTAAAAACACTTGCGCTTTATATTTCCCAAACATATTCAACGTTTTGAGAAAATAATATTAATCAAACTAAGATTGACGACATAGATCAATACTTTTTTCGCAAATAGCATTTAACTTTTACAAAAAATTTTAGGTTTCAATATACTTAAAGTGAAGACATTGAAAAATTCAACCGCTTGAACTATAAAAAATTAAACAAGAAAAAATTATAGAAAAATATTCACTAATCATATTCAATAGAATTATTTTTTAATTAAAATACATATAGCTATCGAAAATTTTCTGCTCAAAAATATTTTAAATTTTACATTTTACTATATAGATTTCAAATAAGTTTAAAATTTTATGAATGAATTTAGTAAAAAACATTCAATTGATACGGAAAATAAATGTACCCTAGCTGAAAATATCTTAAAAATAATTACAGAATGAAATTTTTATTTATTATAATCATGTAACATTAAGTATCTTAAGACTATAGTTCATCTTCATTATATTTGAATTTTAATCTAGTCGATATATAGCATGAATTTAAAAATTATTTCAAAAAAATCGCGACAAAAAAAAAGTTTAGATAAACTGTTGGCAGAGACAAAAAATAAAACAAAAAAAAAATATATATAATGCAAAAACTGTGACTTTTTTAATAAAATAATTTAATATCAAAATCACATGTCCAGCAATTT
>BLXL01011453.1:0-11329 GCA_023170135.1 Acarapis woodi | reverse complement strand
CAAAACAAATACCGATTAGGTAATTGCAAATCAAATCATAATATTGAGAATATTTTGATACCAAATCAGTGAGGAAGTAATTAATTTGTTTTTTAAAATTAAATACTAATTGAATATGATTCGATATTTGATTTTTGAAAAAATCATTTTCTACAGGTGAATCGATGTAATCTTTTAAAAAGTTTAACGATTTATTGAAATTTTGATGATTTAACACATTGTTCATAAAGTGAGAGATTTCACTTTTAAGTTTGAAATAAAGTGATGGTATTGGTCTAAAATTTTGTGTCGTATTAAGTTTCTTTATTTTATTGGTAAGATTGATTTTACGTTTGATAAGTTTTTCCACATGCGGATGATCTTCGTTTGTATTGAAACCTCTTCCATAATTCAGTTTACAAAACTTTTCTCTTAATTCAATTTCAATATTCACTAAATTGAATTCTGATTCATAATTAGCAAGCTTACAATTAGCTCGTTGAACAGGATCTAAAGCATTTAGAGGTTGAAAAAGTTTGCAAGTGTAAATACCAATTAAAAACATTAAATAGTTCGATTGTCCAATTTTTCCGGAAACATCAGATTTCATTTTTTCAATTATTTCTAATAATGTGTTTTTCATTGTTTGATAATTTTTCAAATCTGAAATTTTCTCTAAGATAACATTGATCCAATTTTCAAACAAATTTTCATAATAAATCTTAGAATCTAGAAAAGTGCCGAAAAATTTTAGATAGTTTGCAGGTATGAATTTCATAATTTCTTCTACTTGTTTTTGTTGATAATTTAGATATCCTAATCTTAGATTATCTTGTAATAGATTTTTTGTTAAAATCAATGTAAAAATAGGTGATGTTCCGACATTAAATTCTTCTTTTAACCAATAATTATCACTAAAAAAATTTTTTAGTTTGAATTCATATTCACTTAATTTTTCTTTAGAATAATCGAAATTGAATGTATCATGAAAATTAATAAGAAGAAATATTATATCGTTTTTGAATAATCTGAATGAGTCAAGGTAGTGATGAAGTATGAGTTCGAATTTATTATTATCATTTAATTTTTGAAAAAGATATTGATGAAATGGATTAATGATGATTGTATTAGATGATAAAAGATACCTTAATTCATTGAAAATGAATAAATTTTTATGCGTTCCGTCAAAAAGATTAATCGCTTGTATTTCCATTACAAAGAACATCATCTGATTTATTGAATGGATATTAGCCTCAAAAATTAGCTGACTGTTATCAAATTTGTGTTTCAATTCTATATCGCCCTCCCTTTCTTCATCAATGATTTTTGATTCGAATGTATTAGGGTTTTTAGTTATTTTAGCCAAAATAAACTTTAATTCAGTTTGTAACTGTTCGGATTTTTCTTCATCAATTAAATCTTCGTATATGTAGATAAAACGTTTTAAAAACTGTTTGTTTCTAAAAAGAGACAAATAGTTCTTAGTAAACAATTCATTCATACATTGCCAGACCAAACTATAAAAAGTAGATGTATTTTTGTTCTTAGGAATTATTTCATAGTTAAATCTCTTAATCAGTGAATGGTAATCTTTATTATTGTCAAAAAAATTAACATTCAAACTTTGATTTATTCCATTGATCTCTGAATTAATGTCCAAATCTAATAATTCAAGTTTCTTAAAAATATTCTTCTGAAAGCACAAAATCCATGAAGTTACAAATTGATCCATAATAATCATATAGTCATCTGATTTAAACGTAAAATGAGCACGACAAATACTTATCAAGTTGTCGACCCGAATTAAACAGGTACGCAAATCAAAAAGTTTATCATCATCTAGTAAATTTTTGGGATTAAATTTTATCATGTCTAATTTGTACTCTAATTTAGTGATAGTCTCTATAAATAATTTAGGTAAATATTTTTCATATTCACTCGTTGATGATAATTGTGAAATTGAAGAAAAAGACGTAATATTTGATTTGGTGATCGATTTTCTATGATTTTGAATTTGTTTGAAAAATAATTTCAAAGACCAAATATTAGTAAATGAAGCTATTTCGTCATATAGATTACGATCAGAAAGTAATTTTTTAAGCAAATGGAGTGAATATCTTAAATCGATTGTTAGCTCATTTGAATCAATTTCATTGGTATCAATACTATTAGCTTGTAAAAACCTTTTATTTAGTATGAGATAATGATCAATCATAGAATGATCAAAATAATCTCTCAAAGCACTTTTTTTTGCCATCAGAAATAATTGCACTTCACTCGATGTTGATTCCATTATTAATCTTAATGTGGTTAAATGGCGATTTAAATCTGTTTGCGTTGAATTAATTAATTCCAAATTATTACGCATAAGAAATAAATTTGTATCACAAATTAATAATCTAACCGAAAAAAATTTCTCCTTTAAATCGTCAAATTTTTTTGTAGAAAAAACTTTATCGTTTATCGTTAGTTCAGAATTCTTCATCCAACAGATAAGATAATAAGGCAAAAATTTTGGCATTAATTTCATTTCAAAATTTTTTAAATTTTCTATCGAATATACCAATGAATTCAACAAATTTTTACTATCTGCACAGAGTTTATCATTATGGAAACTATTAAATATAAAAGTCGATGTATCAAAAAAATAATTATCAAGATAAATCTCGATTCCTCGATTACGCATTGCACGGGACAATTCACCATGTTTTGGATTCATTGTTAAAAAAAGACGAAATTCAGGATGTGGCTTAATAATTGGGATATTGTTATTAATGGAACCACGTTCATTGATCATGAGAAAACCATTTTGTTCTACTAAACTGTTAATTCTATCCAAAACAGATGCTGGGCATAGATTTGCATTATCAATCATCAACCAATACCCGTTCTGTATAGATTGAATCAGAACTGAATCTATCCATTCAAAAGTGCCATTACCATTAATTGATTTCGTACTATTTATAAGTTCAATTAAATTTAAACATTTTTGAATTAAATGTTGATGTTCATTCAAATATTGATTCAATAAGTTTTTGAGAATAGAAAGCTTTTCTAAAATAATACTTATATCATCGTTATTTATTTTTATTCGATCTTTAGATGACCATTGTTCAAGGATTTCTTTGAATTTTTCTAAATTTTGATTCATAAAAAATTTGCTAAATGAATGTTTTATTTCAAACCAAACTTCTTTCTCCAATTGTTTATAGCGTCTGGCACAGTCTTGTTGTTGAAAACCACCAAGCAATTCAGTTGAATCCATTTCACTATTTACACTCAAAACTTTTAGTTGTGCACCCGTTAGAGTGCTCAAAAGACTAATTGATGATGATTTGCCGGCATTTGTATCACCTATTAGAATACACATCCAACCCATTTCACAACATTTCATTATAGATTCTAGTGCCCTAGTTTGTTCAGGCAAAAGTTGATAATCAAATTCTTGTGTTATAAAAGATTTACGTTTCAAAATTGAATTACCGATTTGTAAATAATTTCTCGTCAATTGAATACCTTTTGGTTGTACGTAATATTTTGTTTGAAAATGTTTCTCAAATATTTCAATTGCTAATTTTTTATCGTTTAAGGTCCTAAAACGATTAATATATATTAAATCAATAAATTTTTCTGGTTCAAATATAATTTTCAAATTTGATTTGAATTTTTCTTTCTGAATTAATTCGCACCATCTAATCAGATCTCTCAAGTTAAATTCCCATGGTTGACCAGCTAGAGTGAATTTTTCTTTTGAATTTATTTCACTTATTAAGTTTTCATTAAAATTAACCATTTTTTCAATTATATCTCGTGGTATCTCATTAAAAATATTTTCTAGAATGAAAATTAGATCTTGATTTGATAATGAATCAATAAAAATTGTAATGAAACGATTCAAAAATGATCTAGGTAATCCTTTTCGCCCACCACCTTAAATAAATTTAAATTATTATTCAAAATTGAATTAATATATGAAATAAATTTCTGATAACTTACCCTGGAAATGAGGGTTTTGAGAGGCAAAGATACGTGTTTTGCCTTTATTCAATTTGAAAGTACGATTGAGCTCAGGTATAAATATTTCACCACGATGATCTAAGCACGCATTTAAACCTTCAAGTACTGATTGTGAAGCTAGATTCAATTCGTCTAAAAGTATCCAACAATTTTCTGTTTTTAATGCTTTCAAAAGTGGTCCATCTCTCCATTCAAACCTAGCTTCCTTATCTTCCACAGGTAGATCAGCGCCAAATAAATCATTGATATCAGTTTGTTCAGATAGATTGATACGTATCAATTTATAACCAGTAGCTTTAGCGAGGGCATTTATAAGACTAGTTTTTCCAACACCAGGTACACCTTCTAAAAGAATCGATTTAGATAATTGCATTGCCTTAAGTACCTTCATACAATTTGTATTTACAGAGGTTGAATTCATAATAAAAGATGAGGTATGCGTCTTATTAATTAGATTTGATCCAAAAGGAATGTAAAATGATTTGATACAGTAATATTTTGATGTATTGATTTGAGGTGGATTTGATGAATAACTATTTGGAAAATACTTTTCATAAACTAGTTTGTCAAGAAACTCTACGGATTCTTTTTTGAGTTTCTTTGATTCGATACAGGATTTTATGACAGATGAACCAATTGAATCGATATATAATAGTTCGATACCACTATAAACAGCAGAATGAATTTGCATAACAAATTCTCTGTCTCGATGAGTAGTTGTGTTTATGAATTCAACAATTGTAAGCACATCTCTTATGGAATAGTCTGCATTAGTAAAAGTCCTAGTCTTGAACCATTTCAAAAAATCACATATTAGATCACTTATTTGGCGCTTAATCAAATCTTTTTCTTCTAAAATTAAATTATGTACAATTATGTTCTTAATATCGGTATCATCGAACTCGGCACTGCACCAAATTTCAGTAAAACGATTTCTTAATGCAGGTGACAATTCTTTTTTGGCATAATCTCCACCTTATAAAAAAAAAAAATAAATTATTTGATTTATTTTTATAATTCGAATTAATAAAAATTACCTGGATTCATAGTACCGATAAATCTAAAACCCTCCTTAGCTACAATCTTAATACTTTCACTTTCACCAGCTATATGATTTTCTTGATATTCTTCGCTCAGAGTCTTTTCAGCTAAAAATAAAATACGCTTTGGTTCGAGTAATGAATTGAGACGTTCAAGAACTGAATCGTCAGTCAAAGATATTTCGTCAGCGAGAAATGTGGATCCATCATTCATTGCATTAACAAGAGGACCGTCTATCCATTTAAAAAGTTTATTGTTGTCGTCATGAAATTCTCTAACAGGTCTTAAACTACCGATAAAATCAGAACTTTCTGTATTCATATGGCAATTAATTATATAAATTTTTTGTTGTTGAAGATGGGCATACAATTGACAAAAAGTTGTCTTTCCACAACCTAAAAAAAAAAAATTAAGTAATTTAATAAATTAAGATATTATTTCGATTTTGAACTGATTTGAATACCTGTCTGACCAACAAGAAGAACAGGTTCTTTATATTTCAAAGCTCTGAATAAGAGCGAGCATAATCGAATTGAATTTTTAGTCCATACAATGTGCTTAAATTCTTTTGGTAAATTAAATCCTTTTATCTCTTCATTAAAATTATCGATCATAAATTTTTCTGTTATTTGTGTTTTAAATTTCATTTCTAGAACATCTTTAACAACATTTAATTCATCCGTTTTGCGGACTCGTCCACCGATTAACATGTATCCTTCATTTGCCAAATAATTTTCCCAATCAAAGAAGCGATCTTCGATTCTACTTGAATATTCTTTGTATCGTTCACCCCATCTAAATAAATCTCGTAAAGTCACAAAACCAGATTTACCAGCGAAAATTTCACTCTGTCTACGCCGATTTCTTAACTCTCTAAATACATCAACCATTTTTTTTGAATATGATAGTGGCAGATGACAACGTTTACTTAAGATGATTTCAAGCTCTATACAGGGTATCTCGTCAAAATTTAATTGTATAAATCTATTTCTGAATGCTCTTGATAGTATTTTTCTTCCTCCATAATTTTCAGGTGGATTTTGAGTAGCAAAAAGAAGAAATTTTGGATGCGCTTTGACTATAGTTTGCATTTCTGCAATGAAGATCTCTCTGTTATCGTCAAGAACCCGGTTCAATGCTTCCAACACATCAGTTGATGCTAGATTTAATTCATCTAAAATTAACCAGTATCCATTGCGCATTGCTTCAACAAGTAGGCCTTCTTTAAAAACTAATCTGCCGAATTGATCAACTGTATAATTACCAATATATTCTTGCAAATCGATATGATCATGATTATTTATTCGATAGCATACATTTCCAGTTGCTTGAGCTAACCATTCGATCATTGACGTTTTACCAACTGAAGTTTCTCCTTGAAGTAATATGGGAAAAGTTTGACCTATTGAAATTATTCTTATCACATTGAATAAATTACGTTTGACAGAATCAGTTAATATATACTTTTCATCTAAAAATGGCTGTTTGCTGCCTGTAAAGATAATTTAGTTGTATTTTTTTATAAGAAAAAATTTTGTGCTTTATACCTTTAGGCAACCAATAACCAATAAAATCTTCTAACTCAATTGCATTTTCATTCGGTTTAGGTATAAGAATTTTAGTCAAATTTATTTTTTCTTTACCGAATAAGTAATCAATAATTAATTTCTCAACTTGTTCAGACGATTTCCTGTCTAATTGAGTAAGAAATGATAAGCAAAATGCTTCATATAATGTTTTCTTGATGTTTCTGCACAAATTTGTTGATGAAACTTTTAATGCTCTACAAAATGTTCTATAAAAAAAATTATGAATTAGTTTAATTACAATTTTAATACTAATACTTACCTCAAACTGTAATAAGGTCCAGATGAATAGCCGTTTAATGATTGTTTAGAATCTTTTTTAAGTCGAAGATAAAGTTGTACAATTTTTTCAATTTGATTTGAATTTACTAAATTACCGATGTAGGTTTGGGTAAGAATCTGAAGATCAGAATTTAATTCTAATTCTTCCACGTATATTTCAGTAAATAAATTACGCACTCCTATAGGAAGCTCTTTTTTACCTACATCAGTCGAGGGATTCATACAAGCAAATAGACGAAAATCTGTATGCTTTTTTATTTCTGAATCATCGTTTTTATCTAATAAAGTAAATGATTGATTATTTTCATCTAGAATGTACGTTAAAAATTGAAGTGTTTCAGCTTCTGCCAAATTTATTTCATCTAAAAGTACCCAATCACCATTTTTAATTGCTTTAATCAAATTACCTTCAATGAATTCAAATGCTAAAAATTTTTCGAATTCCTTGTTTTTTAAATTTTCTATTTTTTTCTTGAGGAAATTCCATTTTCTAATTAAATTTGAATTTAAATTATTTTTGAATGATACTCTAACACAAATTGCATCAATGACTTGGATAAATTTTTTCCATTCTTTCGCATCATACAGAGCGTTTACATTATTTAAAAATTTGATATTATCTGCAGTTATGAATGTTTCATTGAATAATTCATCAAATTGTTTTTTTAATTTTTTTGCAATAAAATTAAATGCTATCGGTTTGTGGCCACCAATAATATCTGTTGAATCAGTTTGTTGGTTCAAATTAATAATAACTAAATTTTTTTTCAGTTTTGAAGCCAAGAATTGAATCGTAGATGTTTTTCCATTACCCGTCTCACCAACCAATAGACAAGATTCTAAATTAATAATAGATGCTACGATTTGTTCTAGTAAAATAAGCGATTGAAGATTGAATGCGAATACTGATTTGATTTCTTTGAAATCATTATTTTGTCGAATAGGCAATTTGTATTTACCTATTTTGAACTGGCTATCACTGATTTCAAACACAGGTTTACGTTTTAAATATATTGCACTCACTTGTTCATTTGTAAAATTAAAAAATACACCAATTTGTTTAGCGAGCTCTAATTTACGTTCAATACCATTCAAATGATTTATGAAACAATTACAGGCGTCTAATAATAATGTGATTGCTTCTTCATTTCGATTATTGAATGTGGACGAAATTCTATTGCATAGTTTGATTAAATCACGCAAAGTAATATTTCGATTTGATTTTGATGTAAGTTCACTGTTTTGTACTAAATAATAGATATCAATTAATCTATCGGCAAATGTTGCAAGATTGGGCCATTTTTCTGTGATTATTTGTTTAAGTTCTTTTCGTTCAGGTGGGTCAGATTGAATGTGCTCGCAAAGTTTGTAAATCACATCATGATCACTGAATCGATACGTTTCACTATATCCTTTAACAAGTCTGCGTGTGAAAAATATTCTGAATGAGCTGTGTACTTTATTAGAGATGAAAGAGCAACCGCTGATTGAGTCTAATGATTTAGTTTTGAGGATCGTGACAATATCATTGATAAGTTCATTCGGTGCCAAATCAATGTCTTCAAGTAAAATCCAATCGCCATTTGTAAGTGCTCTAGTGATTGGACCTGATTTCCATTCGAATTGACCAGGTATTTCTGAGCAATGATAGGAACCAATCAAAACTTTACGATCAATTTGATCACCCATTTGCAATTTGAGAATTTCAGGGGATTTCTTTCTTCCCACAAAGTTCGCTAAACATTCAATCAAACTTGTCTTGCAGCAACCAACAGGTCCTTCTATTAGAACAGGCTGGTCTAGACGAACAGCTAAGGCTAATTTCTGTAAATTAAGCTTGAATGAATCGAAAAGTATGTAATTATTATCTGTTTGTTGTGTCGTCTTTGTAATCCTTCTTAATAATACACCACCAATTGATACAATATCATTTGATTGATTTACAAGACTTGTTTGCTCAGATTTTAATTTAATTTTCTTAGGCAACTGAATTTGTTTATTTTCAAATACATTATTATATTTTAATCTTAAATTAATTAATGTAGTTTTATCAAATTGCTGATTAAATTTTTTATATAATAAATCATCTGGTAGATTGAAAATTACTCTCAAACATTGATAGATCAGATAATTGATGTCTGTATCATTCTCACTTAGATAGACAAATAAATTTGACCATTGCCATGTATTGATAAACCATTCTGAATTAAAATGAAGATAGTTTACAGAAGCATGAAGTAGTGTAATTATAGAACTCTTTTGATTATTTATATCAATTTTCATACGCTTCGTCGATGTTGAGTGATAACTTGATAGATTCGAATCAATAAAAGAAAATGGATCAAAATTTTGATTGAAATTCAAATATATAAATTCACTTATTTCAGGATATAGAAAAATTAGTTCACTTAGAATGAAAAACATTCGAATTTTATCAACGTTTGAGGTCGGCTTTAATCTCAATATAAGATCTAAAAGAATGGTTGAGCAGCTTGAGGCCACAAGCGATGAACATTGGTTATCTATTAACAAGCTGGCTAAATAATTAAGTATATTTTCCCTGGTTTGTTGAATTTTCAATTGATTAGTATTGGATAAGATACTTTGAAGTTTAATTAACTCTTGGTTTAGTTGATCTGACCAATCTTTTGATAAAGCATCCTCTATTAGACTTATTAATTGATCGACTGGATTAATAATATCGAACATTTTTTTTTCAGAATAAACTTCTTTTTTTTTCGCATTTAACAATGTGTTTAATTATCATAATTATTAATGCTGACACGTGAAAATATAATAAACATTCGAGCATGTTCGACTATTTTCACAAATAAACAAATCTGCTATTTATACACCAGTATCGACTTTAAAATTATTATTAATTATAGTAATATTTTCAATTTATCTATTCTAATTATGAATGAATTTCATAATTATTAAAAAATAGATTCAAATTAATCAATGATTGATAAAAATTTATTGTATAAAATTCAAACTGTCAATATAAATATATGTTTTGTTGAAAATTAATGATTTTGTTTAAAAAAAAAGGACTAAATGTATTATTTTATTTTAATAGAGGCATATAAGAAAAATTAAATTTTTAAACCCATTTATTTCAATTAGGTCAAATTAAATCAAATTATATTTTAAAAAATTGATTCAATATAATAATAGTCAAATCAATTATGAAAAATAAAAAAAAAATCGAAATTTTAAAAATTCGTTTTTATTTTCAATCGGATTTTTTGTTAGTTAATTAATTTTAAGAAAATTTATAAATTAAATAAACTGAAATTATTACATTTTTTGCATAAATTGTGATTTATATTTTACTTTCCACAATATGATTTGATGAAAATGATTATTTTTTTATTATTGATTTTAGTCGATTAACTTTATATAAGTTTTCTCGAAGAATTATTTTTGTTATAAATTTGAAATCTTTGAGGACAAATTTACAATTTTTGAAATGTTTTTTTGTTTTCATTTAAACAAAAATCTTTTTTACATTTTAATAGACCACAGATTTCTATCCTCTTTTTATAAATAAATAAAATAAATTTATCAGAAAAAATTAATGGTAAATCGATTTGGCACTTCTAATCAGATGAAAAAAAAGTCAAAAAATCCTACAGTAATTTTTTATTATAAATGATGAAACATTTAATAACTTTTTATGTTTAGAACTTACATATTTTTTAAAAAAAAATTTTCCAATCATTATATGTAATGTAGAAGCAGAATTTTAATAGATTGAATTTTAACAAACCTAATTATTATGGAGCATATGTTTAAAAAATAATGGTGTTTATTGATTCTTTTGTTAAACAATTTAAATTAAAAATTACACAATTTTGTTTAGTTAAATTCTGAATAAAATTTTAATACGAAATTATTCAAACTAAAAGATTTATATTAAATTCTAATTTAATCAATCCAGTTAAATAAACCTCGATTCCATTTTCAATATACAAAAAAATTTCTTATTTTGAACTGTTGCGAATAAAAGGATAGTCCAATTAAGTTTATTTTTATTTTCTATGTTTGTAGAGGTCAATCGAATCTAATATTTACCGAATTCTGAAGTAAATTTATTGATAATTTTTCATTTAAAATTAAAAAATTTTTTGTGAATTTCATTGCATTCATAACTCTAAATATATTATTTTAACTTTAGCCTTAGGAAACAAATCAAATTTGAGATTGAAAATTCATGCAATTAAATAAAAATTTCACAAAGAATTTGAGAGAAGAAATTAGTCAGATGCTTGAATGGTGGCTTTATGTATCATATATTTGATAAAATTATATATAGTAAAATTTTCGATAGTAATAAATTGAAAACTTAGCCTTATATCCAAAAAATAAAAATCACGTCTTAAAAAGAATTGAAAGTTTTTTTTTATATATATATTTTTTCC
>BLXL01011451.1:0-12148 GCA_023170135.1 Acarapis woodi | reverse complement strand
GTGTGTTGATATGACCACTTACCTATTTGAATTTATTTTATTGATTGAGTAATCACACAATTCGGTATCAATTGATTCGTTTGTAGGAAAGAATTAAAAAAATCTTACCATTTTGACCACGTTTTCTGAGTCTGTATTGTACTTTTTCATTTGGCGATAATAAATAATCATGCACAACATCGAAATCTTGAAATTTAGGAAAATGGGTCACACTAGGTAACCTTTTAACTTTAAATTTGTGTTTAGTAGCACCAACAGCAAGTCGATCTTTTGTATCGATACCAATGCGTCGACAAACACACTGGAACAAAAAAAAAAATTTCAATTATTTAAATTTCTTTTACATCATTTATTAGTTATATCTGTTTGGAAACCTACTTCAATCATTGCTGCCATTTTCATATCAAAATTTGGCACATTATTATCAATCACATCAATGTATGGATGTCCAACCCAACTTTCAATAGTAAGTGAATCAAGTTTTCTAGCCAATTCAATACCTTCTGTGCGTACAGGATTTTCTTCGATTTGGTAAAATTCCTCGGCACCTATCAAGAATTTAAAGAGTTAATCTATGAAATTACAGAAAGAATTGGAATTGTACCTTTAGCTGCTGTCATTAGATGAATAACTTGATTGTATCGATTATCTCTCAACTCCACATTATTCCAATTGTTCAATTTTAATATTTCATTAAAATCATTTTTATCCATATAGGCAGCTGCATCCATTGCACCTCGATCACAAATTACCAAACAGTCTTTACCGCTTGTCTTAGCTAAGTCAAAGTAAACAGTCTCAATCGCAAGCATAGTCTTAAGTAAATTTTCTTGAAAATGATTGCCTATTTTATAAATGAATGTTAGTAAATAAAAATTAGTTATTTTTTGGCAAATTTAACCACTCACCCTCTTCTTTGGTCATGTCAGCAAATCGAATTCCACCACTAAATAGAATGGTAGCAGTTTCAGGTACGCGAAAAACTTTCCAACCCAAATTTTCAAAAAATGTGGCCAATCTTGTTTGTCCAGTTGTTTTACCTAAATTATTATAATTAATTAAAATTAATTTAAAAAATATTTGAAAAAATTTTTTATTTTACCCGAACAAGGACCACCAGTCAAAACAAGTTTATAAGCCATTGGTGGTTTATTGACTTTATCTTTTATATCATTACTTTTTAATTCACTCGATATTTCACTTGCAATCACAGTCTCGATTAAGCTATTCTTTTTACAATCTATATTAGATGCATTCTGTACATTTTCTTTGTCCATTTCTTTGGTTTTATTGTGGTTGACTGATTTGTTGACATTAACGATTGAACCGTTATTCATTTTGGTTGTACAATTACGACCATCTGGTATCATTTTGACAAGCACACGATTAAAGTAATAAGTTATATGAATAAATAATGATCTGTGAGTTAAGGAACGATGAATATGTGATGATTAGATTAATACTTTTTCGGGAAAATCCTGCAGAAATAATAAAACAGATTCAAAGTTTAAAATAGAAATGTAATGGAAAAAGTAACAAAATTTTCTCAAAAACAAAAAAGTAAAAAAATTTTCAAATGAATTTAATTTTGAAAAGGTCTTTTGAATTAAATCTTGGCGAATACTAGTCTTTTGAATGGAAAATGTGGGCTAATAAAGAAAACACAAAGTTAATTTTCAAATGTATACATAAATGATTTTATAATCTATAGAAGTTAATTTTTTCAAGTTTTGAAATGATAATAAAAAAGGAGGTTTCAAAAGATGTTAGTTTCAAAGTTTAAATTGAACATTTAGTCGGTATTTCATTTTTTGTTTATAAATTAATTGCTAAGTATAAGTAAATTCAAGATGAAAGCTAAATCAACATTATTTCATCAAAATCTCAAACCATAAAAATTAGTTTGAGAATATTGTTTCAACAGTTTATTATTATTACATGTTTTTATAGAAAAAAATGGAATTATAGTCACACATTCTATATTTATCTTAAAGAGTAAATAAGTGTGCTTTTGTTCATTCGTTCACGAGTTGATTAAATATGGATTAGAATATTAACCAGATAGGTCTAAATAAAATGTAAATAAAATATTTGATGCGATACAATAAATATGTGATAAGAAATTGTCTTTGAATCAATTTCAAATCATCTCCAATAACTAGAATACATTAAATCATTTGATTATCTTCTTGTAAATAAAAAAATTCCAGCTTCTCACAACATTAGTTGATTTCAGAGGTTCTTTTTAAATTTTTTACCATTGATAATTTTAATTTGTATTTCCAAGTGATAAGAATTCAAAATCATCAAGATGCTTAAAGACAAGAAAATTTGAAGATGTTAAAAAAAATTAAAAGGTAAAATAAATTAAAGCTATTGTTTTGAAAGACAAATTTTTTATCTGACCAGTAATTAATTAAATAAATTTATCAAAATTAATTTATAGTCCGAAAATTGAAACAATGCGATATAGATTTTAACTTATTGCAGCTTTTTATTTGAGAATTTTAATCTAATAATAAATATTAATCATATTGATCTTGAATACACTCTAAACCAAATTATAAGAAATGCAATATGTAAATAGTTTATAGAAAAGTATTAATTTAAAAAAGAATCTAATAATGTATGAAAATTAATAGTACCTATGAATATTTTTATAAAACTCGGTTCAGCTAACATAATCTAGCGTCAAAAGAAGTCAGAAGAGATTCAAGATTTAACGATGAACCACGATGTTTTTCGCAAAATATATAACCATAAAATGTTTTAAAGTTTCTAAAATATAAAAATTTATCGACTTCCGCTTAACCTATCTGCGAAGTCAGGCAATTGAATTTAAAAATATCATTTTGAAACTTTTTGATGCAAAGAAAAAATCATTTTTCTGGCAATATTTTATATATTATGAAAAAATTCACAGATATTTATTGATATTTCGTTTATATGGAAATTAGTAATAAAAAAATTTTATCATTAAGTGTTTGTACATACACTTGATATCTTTGCACAGAAACATTAATTCAACTTATTTATGAAAACTCGAATGCCGAAGACAATCTTAAATTTGACTTGTAAATACTTTTTTTGAATAAAATCAAGAGTTCGAAAAATCTTTGAATAAAAATGTTGAGCTATTCAAAAAAATTCTCTTAACACCTTCTTTTGCCTTAATAGTTAGATTCTGAAAATTAAATAATAAAATTACATTTAAATGATTTATTAATCTTAAATTTCAGTTGTTTTTCATCATTAAAAAATCATTTTTAGAACAAAAAAATTTTCAAATCGAATTTGTGTACCGTGTAAAATTTTAAGTCGCCCAATTTTTACAGATTTGATGCGAGACACGATAACACGATTCTCAAAAAAATGAATCTAAGTTTTTATTTTTTGATATTAAATGCGAACAACAATTTATAGAAAACAATTAGTCGAAAGAAAATTATTGAGTTAACATAACAAAAAAAAAACGAATCGAAATATTTACCTTTTTGCTCAAAATTTCTTGTTAGGAGAACACACATAAATTTCTGCTTGAGTAGTCATCAAATCTCTGTTACTCTTATAAAGTAAATGGTAAAAGTGGATCCGATTATGATTATGGGAAATTTCAGATAGTTATATTGGACACATTTTTAAAAAAATGATTTCTTAGATTTTCCATATTTATTATTTTTTTTTTTTGAATTTCTAGAGTTATTCAATTATCAATACCTAAATTCTAAATATTTACGCGTTAAATTTTTAAAGGATATTCAAAATTATTTCTAATATCTAAATCAATTTGAAAAACTTAATTTATATTTAAAATCTAAAACACAAGATTTTTTAGAGAAATTATGTAGTCAAAGATTTTTTTCGCCAATAACTCTTGCAAATACAAATGTTTACGAAAAATTTTAAATAAAAACTATAAATTTTTCTCATTAGATTTTAGAATTCTCATATTTCTTGATATATTGAAACGAAATTTTCGAACGATAAAATTTGATAATAAACTAAGATAATAAAACAATCATCATAATTTGAAAATATTATATTATTAACATAAAGGTGGTGTAGTAACTAATTCATTCATAGATCTTATTATGAAGTTGGTAAGAAATGTGGAATTAAACTTTTTTTGATTTAGGGAAATTTAATAAAGATGAAGTTATGAGATGAAGAAATGATAAAATTTCATAAAATTACTTATTAATTTATGATGATAAAATAAATTTAAATTCTAATTGAAAATTGAATTGAAAAAATTAAATTCAGAAAAATGACGCCGAAATTTAATTGATATTAGAATTGATGATTTAAATCGAGAAGATATAATTATCTAAAGGAGGCAATTTTTTATTTTCTATTATATTCCAATAAATTAAACCTTTTCAAATTTATATTCGAGAATTTTTTGCAGACGTAATTCAGTTTGTTTAGAAATTTCTTGATAATTTTTAAAAACGAAAATTTTTACTAAATGAGTTTTGGACTTAAGTTTCAAGAAATGTGCTCAAATAGAGAAAATTTTTTAATCAATAGGCTCATCTGAATATAATTTTAACATTTTAATATTTAAACTGGTTTCAAAAAAAAAATTACTAGTTTATTTTCAATGTCAATAAAATTTAAAACAGATTTTTGATTATAATTTAGATAATATGTGTAGAAAATAGTTTGGTCATAGAAACATTTACGATTTCCGTGACAAATTCAATTATTTTTATGATTTTATGTTTTCACTAAATTGGTTTTAAAGGACAAAGGGATTTTAAATAAATAAAATAATTGCAAATTAAGAGTCTTTAAATAAGATGAAATAGATAATAAAAATTTGAAATGGGATTCGAATGATTCAGAATAACGATTCATGTTCAAAATTGTAAACTAACACGTACATGAGCACACAATTTTATTTATGAACAATTGAAAAAAAAATAAACATAGCCACATTCTTTTTGCTTGAAATATTGTTGAATTTTGTTTTAGAGCGAATCATAAAACGAATGATAGAGCCAAAAAAAACCAATCAAGATCGCTTAACGCGCAAATCGTAGCGAGAGAATTGAAGTAGTATATAGAGACCTCTTGTTGTTTTATAATTATCGAAAGGTTAAAAGGCATTTGTGCCACATATGCAAATGATATCTAGAATCATTCAACACATAAAACGCGCAAATCAAATACTAAACTATTTTTGACAATTTTAAATCTTATTTTGAACTGGGTAGTTAATTTATTTTATAAAATATTCAATTTAAATCATAACAATGAATATTATATATAAATCAACATATTGAACTATCTTAAACAGTTAATTTTCAATAAACATATGATAGCTGACTGCACAGCATAAATTTAATCAGACCGCAGCTAAGTTATAGTCCAGTCGAAAGTAGATTATTAATTTTAAAATATTTTATATAATTATATGCGATAAATAGACATGATTGGAATCATTTAGAAAATATGCATTTCAAGGCAAACACTTTCTAAAAAATTCGAGCACTGAAAAAAAAAAATGAATAAGTTTTTAGATAATATATCAGCGAAAGATCTAAAATTTATTATTCATTTATTTTTTTATCATCTGTTAACACTATCAAAAAATTTTTAAGGCAAATTAAAAAAAAACCTAATGCTTAATGCTTTCCAGTATTCAAAGAAAGAATGTATAAAAGAATGCTTTGACATCATCAAATAAAGAACAAATGTGTTATATTTTATAGCTTAGCTAAATTTAAAAAAAATTTCGTCTGCAAAGTTCCCTATAAATGAATCATAACTATCTATCTTTAAATGATTAAGCATCATTAGAAGAAATCCATATAAGTAAATCTAGAATTTGAAACTCTGCAATTTATCATGTGATTTTAAATTTAAGTTTCAAATTTGGTTTTTATAAATATAAATCAATGTATTATAAATGAAATTACGTAAATATTCATTTTAAAGTTTCGTTGCAATTATTATAAGTTATAGATTTATTATTTTTTTGAAAATACCATTCTAAGAGAAAAAATTTTTTTTATCAAAAAGAATTTTTCAGAATTGAAATTTATCGCAACTAAGTCTGGTTTTTTAAAGAACTATACCTTTGTAATCTATACTAATTTAAAACTTTTTTTCATCTTACCTTATATATGATAACTATAATCAATTTTTATCAGCTTATATGCAGATTTTTCATCAAAAGTTTAATTGAATAATGATCTTTCAATGTATAAGACCACTTGTTGAAGCTTGTAGGATCAAAAATTAAAAACTTAGATTTAAAAAAGATTAAAGTAGTTTAATTAATGATTCAAATACCTATATGATTAATTTGGCTAATAAGAGTATTTAAATTGAATGAAAATTTGATATTCTCATTTATTATTATATTATTTATTTCATTAATTATTGGACAGAATATATTCACGCGGTAATATTTTTTAAGGAATCCACATTCACACAATGTAAAAAAATATACTCATGGTTCTAAAAAAAAATTATCACCTTATACATTAGCAATTTTTAAAAGAATCTATTAACATTGTAAAATTGAATATAAAGATTTTTAAAATTTCTTGAAATCTTTAAAAAATCATCTTTTACAAATTTCGAAATGTAAAAAAATATAAACAATAAGGCTAAAATAATTTAATTTAATGGAAGATTTGATTAAAGAAATTTTTTAATCTTTCAAATTAAAAAAGAAATCGTAATCCTCTTTTTAATAATTTCTTTATTAAAATTAGTTATTAAGAGAAAAATGGCAAAACTTGAAAATTTGAATTTTACAGGGAAAAAATGAAAATAATTTTTTTTAAGACATTCTATTGAATTAAATTTTCATTCAACTAAACTATCTGTGAAATATAATCATGTATTTTTGAGTTAATCGACAATGATTTTCCCACTTTTTACAGTCAAAAAAAATTAAATAATCCAGTTTTGTCAATATAAATTTTATGTATACATTTAAAGATAATGTTTGAGAGATGACGTAGAGAAGAAATTAAAAATTTTTGAAAAGAATAAAGAAATAATTACAGGACAACATTTAAAAGCTGATTGTCTAATTGAACATACCAAAAGTTTTATAAACGACTTGAAGCAAATTGTTTATTACTAGCAAACAAATTTTGATAAAGTAAGTAAAATAAATTCAAATTAAAGAGTTAAATGATCATACATTGATTATTTTGCCAAGTAAATATTAAGAAAAATGATGAAATTCTAATTCATACAATAAATTCTTTCATATAAGTTAAACATTTTAAGCATCAACATGCAATTTATATAAAAGTTATCATTTACCAGCTTTATGTGTGAACTTTAAATTTTTCGAATGTTTAATACGTGTGGAATGCGAAATAAGATAAAAATAGCATATAATGAAATTATCTAAATGACAAATTGAATAATGATAATCAGATTAATTGTAAAAAAAAAATTCATTTAGTTAAAGCAAATTATTTTGAATGTGACAAAAAAATTTATTACGGAGAAAAGAAATTATAATATTAGTGTTTAAAGAATTATAAATTTCGAAAATGCCGATTTAGAAAAAAATAGACGATATCTATCACGATGCAAATATAATTTATTTAAATTATTTAGGAATACAATTAAGTAGTAGAAATTTGTTGAATATATATTTCGCTTAATATATTATCATTCAAAATATTTTGACTAAAAAATATTGAAAATAATTGGCAAAGATTTGATACAAATTGTAAAACAGAAGAATGATTTAGTGATTGAGAGAAATAAAAAAATTTATCAATTTCTAAATCGATTAACTCTTCATAAAATACTTAAATGAAAAAATAAATGACTAAAAGAATTTAAATCTTATAATTTTTTTCTTTAGTAAGTTTGTGCCTTAATATAAATGATGCCAAATAAAATTTATAGAAAATTTAAAATCATACTTTTTTTTTCATTTCTTTGATAAATATTTGAGTGTATTAAGTGTTGAATATTTAGTGATTAAACTTTAAAATAGAATACTAAAATGATTTTTTTCCAATGCTTAAAATTTGTCAAGAGTTACTAAAATCTTTTTCTGAATAAGCGAAAAAAAAATTGATCAACTAAATTTCTAAAATATGTGCCAAATGCATTTTTAATTAGATCAAAAAATCATCATATGCAAAGAAACATAAATAATAAATAATGAAAAAAAAAGAGTTTTTTTTTAAATAAAAATTTCGATGATTCATGGTTATAAACTTGTAAAATATTCACAAAAATTTTAGAAATTTTTTCTTACAATTTTAAAACTTTTCATATGATTTGAATTTTTTCAATTGAAATTATGTAAAATTTTTTTTTAAAATGAAATTTTATAAATTATGTACAAACAATTATATATTGTTTTAAAAATTAAATCGCGATATCGGGAACTTATTTATATCATTGCATTATATAATTCATTAATATATCAACACAAAATCTAATTTGTAAAATACATTTGACTATTCATATAATAATTCATAAAAACGAGTTATAATTACAATTTGTTTGAGACTATACTCAGCAACATTTCAAATAAACTCTAATTACACAAATCAATATACTTTTTATATTAATCATTAAAAAAATTTTTTTTAAATGACTACTATCAAAGTTATGACAACAACAAACTTTTTTGAAGAAAAAAATAGAACAGAATCATAAGTATAAATGAAAAAAAATGAAATAAGTCAAATAAAAATTAAGCTGTTATATATGCATCACATAAAGATCTGAATTTGCTTTACTAAAAACATAAATTATTATAGAAAATCAAGCAACAATCAATTATATAGTCATCATCCGAAATCAAAATTTTTTTTAATAAGATGTTCAAATTTTCAAGCCGCTGTAGAATTCACATTTCTAATTACTATATACCTAAAAAATTTCAATAAAATTTTTAATATTTTGCTTTTAATTTTCAATTAAATTAAACATTAAATTAGAATTCAAGTAAAATTTTTCAATTTATTTAATTTATATGTTTTTTATTAATAAATAATTTATTTATATTATAATAAAATTCATATTATTTGGTTGAAATAAGTATTAGTCAATAGAACTATTTTAAATTTATAAATATATTGATAACACTGTATTAAATAATTACAAAAATTTATCTTGGTAAAAATATGTATTTAAAAAACCTAAATTGGATTTAAAAATTGAAACTGATCTATTATTTCATAGTGATTGAATTTAAACGAATCTTAATTGAAAATTTTTTTAAACTTTACTGTATCATAAACTAACATTGAAAAGCACATCAATAAAAAAAATTTTTTGATTTATAAGTCGAGCAAGATGTAACATAAATTTATCAATTAAAATAAGTGATGAATCTAAATAAAACCATAAAACACCTTAAATTTAATAAACTAAAAAACGAATAAGCTATAAAGTAATCGATATAAATTTTTGCGTTTAAGAGATTCAAAAAACTCAGAAACAAATGAAATTTCAAATTCAAAAAATTATAACTTTTCAAAATTGGGTTTAGACAATTTTATGACGTCAATAATATTGCTCAAATGGAATTAAATTTTTTAAATTTTGAATCTATTTACTCATTAAAATACGAATGCTGTTGATCTTTGATTTGGGAAGAATTTATTTATCAGAATTTTCAGAAATTTAAATAAATTTAAGTGATTGAAATGTTCGACTATTTGCTTTAAACAACGCTCAATTTGAAATAAGTGCAAATAGTCGGTGCGTTCATAATAAAGATGAATTGATGAACTAATCAATAATAAATTTGCAAATGTTTAATTTTTAGAGATGATTTTTTCAATTCACATAATTTGAAAATGTGCTTTAGATTTTAAAAATTGTGTAAATTTCAAATTGAGTTTAACTACATAAGTAATTTAAAAAAAATTTTTTTTTGTATTTTGTAATGATCAGTTTTAGAATTCATGATGAGAAAATGATAATAAAATTTTCAAATACAATGAAACATAATAAATGAATTTACCTGAAATTTAAAAACGTCTGTGATTAAAACTTCAAAATATCCTAAATTTCAAATTTAGATAATCAATAGGTAATTGAAAATTGAGTTTTATTCTATCTTGATTTATTCTAAATGGGTCTATCATTTTAAAGTATTTTATTTATTTAGTGTCATTAAATTATTCTTTCATTAAAAATTATTAAATAACTATTTTGAAAGTGACGTGTAATAATCATGTTTTAAAATAATTAATACAATAGTGGCTTCGTTTCAATTGTTGTAAATAATTTAAGAAAAATATTTACATTTTTAATTATTAAAAATGAGAGTATATTATAAATTCAATGGACAATTATTTGAAATCAAATATTTATGAATTTCAATGTTATTGTCTATATTGATGATCACGCAAATTTTTAAAAAATTGTATAATCGTAAAAATTTGTGAATCAAAATCTGAATTTATTCAGCCTTAAAAAATATTCAATATTTTTAAACAATTGGTTGAAAGGTAAAAGTAAAATTTTTCTTCTATTTACTTTTTGGCTTTTCAATCTAAAAAATTCATTTTATTTTTTTTATCTCTTCTGACAAATTTATTATAATAAATGTATAATTTGGAATAAATAAACGGTTGAAAGGTGTGAAATGATAAAAATTTATTTACATATATTAATTTATGATTATAATTACAAGCAAACAAACTTTGATTTTATATTGGATGTTAAAAAAAAAATCCAAACTACACAATCTTGAAATAAGATTTTTTTAGTCTGATTATTTTCAAAACTTAATTATAATATCCAAAAAATTGATTATAATTTGTTTGATATTCTTAATATTATCCATTTTTTTGCAAAATTTAATCATTAAGCAGATCAGAACAATTAAATATCTTCGAAATTCGAAAAATTAATCAGTTTTTTATCGAATAATTATATTGAAAATGAACAACAATGTAAACAATTCAATGATTAAGAATTATAATTTTCATAAGAAAATACAATATAGTAAACATAACAAGTAAAATTAGAAATATAAATGCTGAAAGTTGACAGATAAACATCTAAAAGATTCAAGTGTTTTAGAATAATACAATTAGATTGAATTATGCAAATAGTTGAGAAAAAAATCGATCGATAAGATATAATTTTAAACTAGATAATTCATTTAAATGGCACACAAACAGAATGAATTTTGTCAACGATTAAAGATATAATTGAATGGTTAATAAAATGTGATTGAATAGCATAAACATTATAGATAAAATAGTCAATCACTTACCTCAATTATCATGCATATTTAGTTTACTTTATCTTCTTCTTGCCTCTGAAAACTAAATAATTTTGTGTACTCATCTCTTGATTTTTAAACACTTCATGGATAAACTCATTTTTCAAATAAAATTTATTACTGCTAATTTGAAATCATATGTTATAATTTTTTATATCAACTTTTGAATTTGTTTAGATATTAATTCCATTCATATTTATTCGTTTATATCGAATCAAATTTTGTCCGAACTAATTTGAAATTTAAGTTTCATATGATTTTATTGGCTCAAAATGATTTAAATCCAAAATTATAAGAAAAAATCAATAATCACCAATTTATGAAAATCACTAATTGATCCAGAAAAACACCATATTAATTCGTTACGAAATGTTAAATTAAAAAAAAATTTAACATTTTTCATTGCATTTTTAAGTTACTTTTTTATTTAGATCATTTATTTGTTCATAATTTGAATATATTTTCTTTTCAACAATTCATATTCAAATATTTTAATTGAAAATTTTATTTTATTTTTTTTTTTGTCTTTTAGATTAAAATTAAATTTTAAGCAATTGGGATCATTGTACAATATGAGTGTAATGGACAAAGATGATTTTATTCAAGATCATAAAATAATCAACGATTTTATAATATCTGAGATTGAGCAAAATGAAGTAGAAATAAATGAAAATAGTTCGTTAAATGAATATGACAGTAAAATTATTCAAAATGATGATTTCAACGATTTGTTCGCTTATTTAGCCCATCAAGATCAGAATTTATTTGTAAAAAATTTACACATCTTTGACAGAAAAAATCGTTTATTTAAAATAATTGATACGTTTTTATTTACAATACGAATCAAATACTATTACATTATGATTTTAATCTAGTTCCCAAAAGTATTCTGTGAGCAATCCCCGT
>BLXL01011450.1:0-10284 GCA_023170135.1 Acarapis woodi | reverse complement strand
TTAATTTGTTTATGCATAATTTGGTGAATCCTGAAAGAAAAATATTTTTCGTAATTAATCGGATTCAAAGAGCATTAGCTGTAAATTAATTTTGCTTTAAAATAATTTATACAAATTCGATCAACTTCGCTACTTATTTCATTACTTTCATTACTATTTTTATTATTAGTTTTTTTGTTGTACTTCAAATAAATTTATGTTGGCTTTTGTTCTCAAAAAAAGAAAAAAAAATTAGGCATAAAAAATATCTTTAATTAATAAGAGTCACTTGTAGAAAATAAATTATTTTTTGTTACAGCATAATAAATAATACAATTTTCATGAAATAAATTTTTTATCGGATCATTTAAATTTCTAAATTTAATAATTATTTTCCATTTGCGTTTTTAAAAAAAATAATTTTTTAAGTTTTATTAATGACTTTTATGTTGGCTTTTTTTCCTGCTTAATAAAATTGCTCATAAATGCTCATATTCATACAATTTAAAAATTTATATCTGTGTATAATTTGTCAATATGTTTTAAAATATAAAGTAATACTCTGAGTAATAATTTTAGGCATAAATAAATGATTTTTGTGTTCGTTTGTTTGCAGTTCGATATACACACTTCAATAATCAAGTAAATTCTAAAATATGATTTAGGTCGAAACTTTCTAAATATTTTTGAATTTGATTTCTATCAAGTTACGTATTTTTCAATAGAACTCATCAATAAATTTTTAGATTTGTAATATGGATTATTATTTATAATTTTTTGTCTAGTTTTCAATCTTTTATAGCCTGTTTGTGAAAATTTAAATTACTTAATTTCTAAGGTTATCATTTTTCGTAATGTCTAAATTAAAGACAAAGTTAAATTTTTTTCTTTTTATGCTTGCCCTCTTTTCAAGTTAATTTAATTCATTGTCAATATACTTTGGTGGATGCATTCAGCTCTCACAAGGTTGTTTTTTATCTTAGTATTATTGATTTTAGATAAACCTCAGTAAATATTTTCGCAAACGAATTAATCGATAGCACCTAATTATTATGCGACTATTTTTAAAACAGATTTCGTATTACTTGCATACTTAAGATTCTAAATTTTTTAGAAATAAACTGACTACAAAAATTTCTTTGTATTATTTGTTCGTTTCGAGAATGATGAATTTTGTGTTTTGATCTTAATTTTAGATTTTTTAATTAAATAAATTTGGTAATAAAATGATAACTCTATGAAAATTTTTTCTAATTTAGCTTGTTTTTTTGTCTAGATCTTTTCAAGCCTATTTTTCTTTTCTTTTGGTTATTCTCGAGAAATTTTCAATCTCGACTTGAATGCGTTTGATGAAATTTTATTTCAATTACCATTATTGAATCAAAAATTTTTTACATTTCATGAGTTGTATTATTCATAAATTTACACTGTAGTTTTATTTGAAATTCAAAAAATTATTCAATTTCTTCTCTTCTTTTCCACTATTTGAGTTAAACTTCGTCATCAAAAAGTAATACAGGCAAAAATTACTGAAAAATTTTTTGAAATAAAAATATTAAAATCTTCATTTTATAATTTAATGTAGAAAAATGATAAAGCTCTCCAACTCTTTTTTGCTAGGCTCAAACGTGTAAATTATATGATCTAACACAATAAATTATCAAAAGAAACCAACTTATAGCATTTTATAAATTAATTTTCTCAGTTTTTAAAACGTAATTTTCTCCGACTTAAAGTAGATGAATCACGTACTTTAAAAAAGCAATCAATTTTTCAATATTCTTGCTCTACAATTTGATTTTGCTTGTTCAAGATTGTGTTTCGATTGCTCGAAATCAGAAAATTTGAATAAATCATGTCGTTAATAAAATTAAATATTTACTGTCATATTTTGAAATCATAGAAACGAAAACTTAAAAATATTTAATATGCAATTCATAGATTATATGAGAGAAGTATGAAAATTGAAAAAGATCAGTTTAATAAGATTGGATTTTATTTTTTTATAGTAGTTAGTCGAAAATAGAGAATAGTTTCTTTGCTTTAAAAATCTATTTGTTTAGAAATTACTGAAAAAATACATTTCTTTCTTTCTTTTACCGATTTCGTCAATTGAAATCTTAGAATTTACCTTCATATATTCATACTTTTCAGTGTTTCTTTAATATTCTTTTATCTTCCAATTTCAAAAAATCTTTTTTTAAATTTTAATTTTTTCAAATCTATTAGTAATTTTATAATAAACATGATAATTTAATATATATTCAAGCAGAGAAATAAAAAAAAAAGAGTTTAGAATTTAAGTAAAATCACGTGTAATCATATATTTGAAAATTTGAATTTTTCTCCTTTAAATTTTCGAATATAGTCTGTGAATGCCTCCCAAATAATATTAAAAAATTAAGAAAATTATATAGATTGTATTAATTGATTTTATTTTATTTCAATCTCAAGTGAAAAAAAAAATCTTATATTATTATTTGTATAATATTGTGAAAAACTAAAATAGTAACTGACTTTTAAGCGTAAACCTAGCCATATATAAGTAGCAAAATCGACAAATTAAAAACGTAATAATTTTTTGTCTTTTGAAAATGACCCGCTTAAATTTAGATTTTTCGATTTCAATTCCAAATTTATATTTCTTATTTTAATTTTTGAAGAATAAGATCTAATTCGAATTATAAATGTGTAAATATCTTTAGGAAAGCTAATCTTAAAAATGCTCGATTCAGATCTCAGGATACTCAATTTTTTTATCATATGTTTATATATATATTTTATAATATTAAGATTACTTTTCATTCTTACCGTTAGCATTCTTTGCACTTTAACAAGATATTTTTTTTTAAAATACCACACACAGATGAGATATTTTTGCTAATAGATTTTCCAACATACTATGTGCTAAATTGGAGGTGAAAAAAAATTTGAAAAAATTGATTTACAAATGCGTAAAAGGTAAATGTCTACTTAGTTTGATTCAATAATATTATATTTATAATAAATAAATTCATTCCGTTTAACGCATTCGACCATAATTTTAGAAATTGACCATTCATGAAAAATAAAAACTTAAAAGTAAACTTTATATATACTATACCTGAGTATTTTTAAGGCTAAAAATTATTACTTCTAGATTTTGTTGATATGTCAAAATTTAGCGCTCATGCTTTTATTAAATAAACTTATAAATTTTTTCAATAAATATTTGTCTCTGATTTTATATATTGTATCATAAATATTGGTAGATGGTAAATATCGATTCTAATCATAACTTTAAATCATGATCGATTTTTATTTTTTTGAATATCAAATCAAAAATTTTTTCGGTCGTTCAAAGCTAGTTTTTTTCTAAAAAATATTTATTTGAAATCTATTTTGCGAAGTATTTTTAGAGCAAAAAATGAATGATGACATTTTTAAAAGGAAACCAAAGATAGTTTAAAAATTTGCAATCATATGGGAAGGCAGATTAAATCGATCAATCATAAAATGATTTGAATTAGAAAAGTATTCATTCGAATTTCTTTAGTGCTAATTAACATATGAACTCAAGAAACCAAAGAATATTTAAAAACGACAATTATTGCAAACAATTGAATGAATTGAGTGAAGCGAATGCAAGTTCAGCACCCAAGCATTCAATTAAAATTCAAAAATTCTCGGATTGTTACCTGCACGAAAATTTTAGATAGAGAATTCAAAACCGGATCTTTATTTGTGAAAATTAAATTAAAACGGAAGTTGTTAAGTATTTAAGTTGCTAACAAATCTGAAGATATGTCTAACCGTGATTTCCATAATCTATTATTATAAATTACTAATCTGTGATTTTATTATGATTTGTCGATCGTGAATTTATATAATCGTTTTAGAATAGAAATTCTATATAGCAATAATATAATCTTGATATTATGGATCATATCTGTCAATCATAAAATTATACACTAATTAATAAGTCAATTATTGAGAAATTTTTCAGGAAATATAATACATTATTATTCTGATGTTATTTCTAAATTGTTAAAAAAATTTATTTTTTAGTAATATTAAATGACCAAATTTAAATATATTTTCCTTTTTGAAATTTATTTCAATATAGATAAAAACTTGTCAAAAATGTTCAATCTATTTTTATTCTTGATTTCGAGTAATTTTTTTATATTAATTTTTTTTAGATCTATCTTAGATAAGATACATAACTGATAAAAAAGTGAAATTGATATATTCTAAATGACAAGTTTTTTCAATCCATTAGTAAACTATATATAATTTATCAATCTTGAAAACTAAATTATTTATATAAAATTATAACATTTTTGGATTAATTTGAGAATTTCACGAAAGAAAAGTTTAAGATCTAAATCGATTCATATTCTTTTCTGATAGCATACTTTTATAATTAGGTTTCGGATTCATTCATTTGAAATATACAATAAAATATGATGACTTACATTCAATCGTTATATATTCAATGTAAAAATTTGATAGCACTACTTCAAAATAAAACGAATCTCAAAATTTCATATTTATGGCAATAATTAATAGGTTTCAAGAATATTCGATATGAATTTTTTATATTTTTAACACATAAATAATATATATTATATATTTTTTAGATCAATAAATATAAATTTTAAAAATCTTTTAAATATACTTCACAGTTCATAATTTGTTTAATAAAATATAATTTTGAAGAATACAATATAATTTTTTCATAGAATTTGTGAGATTCATGTTTTTGAAATAGAATTCAATTTGTAATGTTTAAAAATTTTGTCGAGTCTAAAAAAACATTTGATTTTTTGTTTAAAACTGCCACAATAAATTTAAAAAAAAATATTTTAAAATTTACAAAATTTGAAGTTTTTTATGCAAATTCTAGTACTCTATTTGTTATTTTTTTCAAGTGAAAAAATTTTTTTTAAATTTGAATATAATTAATTGTGTTCGTTTGCAGTTCGAAACATTTAGGTCTTTCAATTTATTATGTAAAATAAATATTTTGTATGATTGAATGCACTTTTTTTGAATACCTGATTATCTAAAAATAGAAGATCTCATTTAATATTAATAACGTCATAATTTTTATTTACTTGCTATATTTGTCATTCATGAACACTAATCATTCAAATACTAAGTAAATGTTGATAAGCGAATATTGCGGAAAATTTTTTTATTTCTAATTTCCTCTAATCCCAAACAGTGTAAGATTTTCTCGATATTTTTTTATAATGTAAAATTTACATCATAAATTAATAATAAAAAAAAAATCTGCCTCCTTCACCACAAAATTATGTCGAATAAAAAAAAGTTTAAAAGAAAATTTTTTGGGTTAGATTTTTGAATAATCATATTCAATTTTATCGAAATTCGCAAATTCAAATTTATTTACACAAAAGTGTTTAAAAGCTAATTTTTTGATTTATTATATCATTTATTTTTATTACTAGCTATAATCTCTTATGAAGTAAATTTTAAAATTTTCATTTTGAATCACCTTACACATTTTTAACAGAAGCCGACAAATTAATTTAAATTTTTTGTTTGCGATTTTAGTTTTAAAATAAATAAATGACTAAATCAAATTAAATAATTTTTTTTTAATCGCAAGAATGACATCACATAAATCTTTTATTGTAAAATCTCATTATATCTTCTCCATTTTTTTTACTTTTCATAACTTATCACATTTAATTGTATTATAGCTCTTGATCTTTGCTGTTGATTTATTTATATGATAGTATCTATTTCGACAATTCATATTTATTAATTGTAAGCAAATCGATTTTTTACTCTGTTATCTCTCATGTTTTTTTTTCCTTATAGCCAGAAAAAGTGTCGTTTTTGACAAATTTATAATAATTTTAAAATGAATTATATTATGATTTTTCCGAATAAATATCGATTTTATCACGCTCATTTTAGTTAATAATTAGTTAATAAAATTACTCAAATAATAAAAAAAAATAATATAGTGCATAAATAAGTTTTGGAATTACTTTGATTAGAAGATAAAAAATTAAGATTAACAAACGAATGACTATTTAATTTTACGAGAATAACAATGAGAATTATTAAAAATTNTTGGANNAAANTTTNTAATTAANTATCNTTTAAAAAAAAATATGTTTCGTGCTTACATATTAGCATACTGTACTTTTATAAATTTAATAAATTTTCTTCATTGTGATTTTTTATTATTGCTTTATTGACAATGTATCATTGAAAATATTAATCTAAATTATTAGAATTCGATTTTAAATTAATCATGAATTTATTATATTACATATATAGTATAAATTATCAAATTCAAAATTATCAATATAAATGATATGAAAACACAATTTTTGTCTTTGAATGAATTTCAATTAAAACAAAAATTTTGAATTTTTTGTAACCGTTTACGAAAAAAGGAAAGAATCTCACGACCTCATCCAGCAAAATTTTTGATGTCCTAGGATTTTCCGTGTCTCAATCTTTGATTTTATTTATTTTATTTATGCAACAATATGAAGCTAAAATTAAATAATATTCTAAAGAGACTTTTGAAAATTTATCTCCTGTGAGAAAGAATTAAATATCAATAAATTATATATTAAATCTTTTTTGAAATAGAATTAAAAATGAAGAATTTTATTTGCCGCAAAATTTTTTTACCGGATAAGCAATTTCATATTGAAACTACATAAGTTTTTTGTTGAATAATTTTTTTATGTAGATTTTATCAAAAAAAATATTACAAAAGGAAAGCTTTAAATGGATCTTGTAAAAAAATTAAAAATAAAAATTAAAATACTTTTTTGTTATTGAAAAATTTAAAAAAATCTAAATAAATATAAATCAACAAAAAGAATTGAAAAAATATTTCAATTCTTATATTGAGATGATTTGAAAAAAAAATTAATATTTTGTGAAACAAAACGTGGCTTATATTTAGAATGGATACGACCAGCATTAAATGTGAAACTTTAAAAATGGTAAATATTCAATGTATAATAGCTAAAAGACACAAACATAAAAAAATTCAAGTAAATCATATAATAATAAAGTCAGAAAAGAGCCCTCTAAGATAAACACAATAGAACAAAATTTTAGACTGATGCTGAATAAAGAACAAAGATCATTATAAAGGAAAAAGTATAAATATTTAGGTTTGAAGAAAAATAAGGATTACTTGAAAAATAAAATCAATAACGCTTTGCCCTACTACAGTAGACCTTTAGCTCATATTGAAATACGTACTTCCGGAAATTTTGTCCTTCATAGATTGTCTGGTACTCATCACACTCTGTGATCCCTGTTTGCTCGTTTAGAGTCATCTTTCACACGAATAATCAAAATGAACTTTCTTACAATTTTAAAGGCTATTTATCTACAAGACAGTTTAAACCGAATTTGATTTTAAAGTATTTAGAAATAGATCATTCTAATTCCGTTTAGTAGTCAATCTGTTATTTAATTTTTCTATGGATGAATTTTGTGTTTAATATTTCATAACTTTATGACATTTTACAAAAAAAAAACATATGTTATATATTTTTAATTTTTTATTTAAGAAAAAATGATTTATCTTTAGATTTCTAAATTTATGACTTATTTAACATTTATATTTTTTTTTAAACGAAAGTCATAAATAATATTCAAATTTTTTATTTATCATCTTGAAATATTGAAATTTAAAAAGATGTCATGAAATTGTTTTCAAGTAAAAATTTTTACCCATGAATGCTTATCTCAAATCACAATAAAATTCAATAATTGTTTTTATAGTTTATCAATTTTTGTTTTGATTTTCTTATCAAGAATTAAATTGAAATTATTACGATAGTAACAAATTATTTTAACTTTGTTAAAAAAAAGCATCACATTCAATAATTAATCGAAGTATAAATTTCAATATTATATCAATATATTTGCATACTATTAAGAATCCAATAAAATTTTTTCAATAAAAATTTAGAAATAGTTAATTTAATTTTGGTAGATAAAAATTTAATTTATGACGATCTGAATGTTTCTAATAAGAAGCAGTCGTCAATTTAATGAATTGAATAAAAAAAAAAAATAAATAATAAGATCTATTTTTTGAATCTTATTTTTAGAAAAAATTCTTGCATATATTATTTTATTTAATGAATGACTTTAAAAAAAATAATAGTACATGCTGATATGCAGGTAATTTATTCACTTAGGTTTTTGGATATATGCACATAAAATTAAGCGAAAATGCACAAAAGTAAAAGCAAATTATTTAAATAAAATATATGAAATTTTAAAAGTATTTGAAAAAAAAAATTCAATATCGTTTTGTTGTTTAGGTCAAATAAATTTTCGCTTTTTTAAGTTCTATTTTTTTCATCGTTAAAACTATTGATAATTTGAATATATAAAGTAAAAAAATAAAAAATATTGAAGCTAATCGATCTTAAAATTTTAATTAAAAATTTTAGAAATAGCCAATCATCAAACAGTGGAGAATGGATGAAAAAGATTACGAGGTCCGCCAGTGAAAAATTGAAAAGAACAGGATCCATTACACGAACATTCATTAATCGTTCTAATCTTTTAAAAGCGCAATCAAACATATTAAATCAAACACAAGTTGACATTGAACAGAAACGTAAATTAAATACTCTACATCATCGTCATAGTACAGATTCCGGTACCAGTCTATTAAATAATTTATCCAGCAAAAATCTAGATATTCAAACTAAAAATAAACTTTATAATGAAAATAATACTTCACAAATCTTCGTAAAACGATTTTCTGATACTCGAATGCCATCTTCAACTATTCAACAATCAGTGACTTCGAGTATAGATGCAACAAATTTACGTAAAAAGCATGTGCAATTAAGTCAAGTAAACTCAAATCCACTGCCTTCTTTTAATACACAACATCACCGTCTACATCAGCAAATACATAATCAGATATCACAGCCTATAAGTTCCATAAAAAACCGAGCAAACTATAAATTAACTCCATTGTCATCTTCTAATGTGGCGCCATGTGATATATCAAATCATCTTTTGATTAATCAATCTCAACAAACACAAAAATTTTTCGACAATAATGAATTGAGTCAAATTAATTACTACCAAAATCAAAATTTCAATTCAACTGGATATACAAAGCCATATGATACAAACATAAATACAGTGGATCATAAAAATGCATTACTTATTCAACCACAGTTTCACCGAGAATCTTTGAATGCACTGACGGATCTCAACCAACAACCTCCCTATATCACTCCTAAATACGTGCGTAGCAATTTTACAGGTAAAAAACTGCCAGTTATTGATTGCGGTAAAACAAGTTCAATAAATCCTTTGCTTCAGCAACCAAAGATAAATAATCAATATAGTGCCTCATCTACAATATTTCAAACACAGCAACCTAATCAGACTCAACAATATCAATCAGTTAAAACTCCATTAATCTCACTTGTGGGCAAATCTCCTCCATCTCCAGGAAGTAGTTTGGAATTGAATTCACCGCGTTCAACAACTTCACAAGTAGGAGTGAGTACTAATGTAATTACAACAATTAATAGTTCTTCAGCAAACAATTCACCACATCCTGTGCATCAAGTACAACCGATTTTCGCGGCTTCTGTTCATACAACAAACATAATTGGAAATATTGGTAACATAAATATAGATCATTCTCAATCAACAACAGCAACAAAATTAATAAATAACTCACTGGGTGCAGTTGGTAAAGTGCTTAGTGATTTCGTTGGTTCCGAAATTAGGTCAAATAAAATTCAAGAATTAAAAGAAACTGTTTATCGTAAAGTGTCAACCCGATTTCGTTCATCATCTACTAGTTCATCATCGACCAGCTCATCATGTTCGCTTTCAAATTATCCATCACTTGACACGCAAAATTGCACACAAGTATATTATTCTCAAAATAATTCCAAGCAAAATGTGCCACAACAACAGCAAACTCAAGCACCATATTATTCTATACATGATCAAGCGACCACTCAACCAGCGGAAGGGTCAAGAGCTGGAAGGCAATTACCTCATATACCAGCACAACAAGCATATTATCAATTTCATAATCAGCTGTCTCAACAACAATCATCTCAAAAACACCAGCAGCAGAGTATAATTATAAATGATAATCATTCGTTAGAAAGCAGCCCATCACCAAAGACACCATCGAATCAACGTTCTAATCAATCAAAATTTACAAATCCGCTTAGTAATAATAATACAGCGACAGCATTTCGCTTTCCACCTAATCCATCTAATATTCCATGCGCATCTTTACAACAAACTTCTCAA
>BLXL01011445.1:0-12782 GCA_023170135.1 Acarapis woodi | reverse complement strand
TCTTTTCTTCTTTTCGCATGTTTGTTTTTTTTTTCATTTTATTCTAATTGCTTTCATTTATCTTTTAATCTTAACTCGATTGAAAATGAGATTCTGTTGACAAAATTTTTAATTTAATTTTTTTTGTAATGCTTATAAAAATATTATCCGAATAATTTTTACCAATTCAACAGTAAATTAATGAATTGAAAACAAAACTTATTCTATATGCCACATGATCTGATTAATTATCATTAATTAACTAATTTATTATATAAAAATTATTATAATTTTGTTTTGTAGGATTGATAACTTTCTTTAAAAAGTAGGGCAATCGATCGTTATTTAATTCTCCATTTATAGAAAAATCATTTCTAGCTTTTTAGATATTATTTAGTTTTTAAAAAAAATGATTAAAACATGACTCAAAAATTTTGAGCCTTCAAACAAGATGATTTTTTTCAACAAATACAAGTTTTTCACCTCATCATAGTAGAAGAAAATTTTAAAAATCACAAGTTCAACAAAATTAAACAGTTTTCACAATAAATGTCAATAAAAAAATTTGAACTGGACAATTCAGAGAATTTTTTTTTCTAAAAAAAAATTTATTAGAATTACTAATTATTTAAATAATCACACAAATATCAAAAATTATAATAGATAAATTAATCACAATAAAAGCAATTACCATCAGAAATCAGAAAAAAATAATACAATCTTTTATATTTTTTTTACACTTTTACATCATTCATAAATTTTCATTAGACATAATTTGATTAATACCTTTAATTTTTAGTAACAGATATATATGTATATATCTATGTTAGAGTTTTATAGGTGTATACTTTAATATTTATAATAATTTTTGTAAAAATTTTTTTAGGCTATTGTATATTTGGTTTAATTAAAAATCATAATTCAAAAGTTATAACAACAGCTTTTTCAATTTTTTGAATCATTGAATCAATTTAATTTATTGAAATGATGTGAATAACTATATATAATATAGTATATTACTTCATTGAAACGATTTAATATGAACAAAGTACAATTTCTGAAAATTTCTTTGAACTATTGCTTTAAAGTGTTTATTGATTCATTTAAAAATTTAAAATACAAATGATAACTAAATATTAATTTGAATTCTTTTTTTTTTTGCATATGAAATTTGGATATTTTTTCATGCTTTATTGAAAATAAATATTGTAACAAAAAATGACTCGGGATATTTATAGCATGTATATATAATTTAATGCGTTTCTTTTTAGTAAATTGCCGTAATTTTTTCTGCTTGGATATTCAATCTCTAAATTGAAGTTAACGAATTTTACTTACTCAATATATTTTTTGGTAAAGGTAATACTTACCAGTTGAAATATACTTGGTTTAGTAATATTTATTTAAATAAAGTAATCTATTTTCTTGATGCAATTTAAATATGACCAGATAATTTAAAAAAATCTTATACTCTCAAAAATTTATTATATACGTAATTTTACTGTCGATTTTTAGCTAAATAACTAAAGGGACGACACTAAGAACAAATATGTCTTGATCATAATAGCTATTATGTAAAAATACATTTTGACAAAAATATTAAGAGATTGGCGAATCATATTGACATTCTCATGAAGTATTTATTTTAGATAATTCGTAAAAAAAATCTCAAACGCAACCAGTTTTAATGAAGATAACTCATAAACCCTAATATATTAAAACTTGCACATTAACATATTACGTTGAATTGACATTAAAAAATTTTTGCAGTGTATTCTTCAGATTATTTCGATATTCTAATACTGATTTAATTGTAAGGTATGATTAAAAAAAATTAATTTCTTCTAGGCTGGATTTCAATATAAAAAATTTTGTCGTCTTAATATACGTTTAGAGAATTTATATTTTTAAACATGCTAAGTTTTTGATATGAATAAAAATTTGTTAAAACGGTGATCTCAATTTGCAATAAAATAAATACTGCAATAAAATCACTTTGATAATATTTAAATTGATGATTCAAAATTTCTGTGTTTTTTTTTCCATTTTATTAATAGCATGTAACGTGACGAATTTATTGATGATGTCTGTCTTTTTTGGACCGCGTGCATAAATTGATATTTCAATTTTAGACTACATATACTAAATAAATAACCTAGATTTGTGGAATCTGTTTGCTTAATGGGTAGACTAAATAAAAATTAAGGTTGTTGTACATTCTAGATTTAATTTATAAATATCATAGGCTCATAAATAACTAGTCATTTCTAATCTATCGCATTTACCAAAAGCTGATATTTTATTCTTATCAAATATAATCCTTTATTTTTTTTTGTAGTTTTTTAAAAAGCACGGAATCAGCTTGATCAATAAAATTTTTATGAATAGTAACCTTGGAATCAAAATCTAATTCAGAGTTCAAAGGTTATGTTAAATTTTAACATACAATGTCTTATTTAAATAAAATTCCATTCTGTATTTGGAAATTAATAATTGATTTATCATTTTTTAAAAAATTTTTGTTTTCTTTTTATTCAATTATTTTTCATTTTAAAATCTTTAGATACAATTCAATTTTATCTTCTTTTATAGTTTTGGTTTTAGTTAAAATTTTAGCTTTCTATTTGAAATTTTCTTCTGATGGAAAAAATTTTTTTTTTAAGAGAAATAAAGCGAAACCATTAAAATCATTAATTTTAAGAAATTTTTTTTGTTATTTGATAAGTATTACTTAAAAATGTTTTTTTTTAACTGATTCAACAACATTTTTCAAAAATAAAGTCGAATTTTCTGAAATTTGCGAACATGTGTCTTAAATTTGTATGCATAATATTAATTAATCTATCATGAAAGTTCAATTTCAAATTAGCGAAATACTTAATTACTTATTCATTTACTTACATAGAAAAATAGATTTTATTATTGAGTGGAAAAATTTTTAATAAAATACTAAATTTAAGAAATTCTTTTGAGAATCGCAATCAAAAATAATATATTTTAAATAAAGAATCATATGATTTAAAATAATAGTTGAAAATCAATAAAAAAAATTTTTATTTTTTTTCCAGGGAATAAATTTTATTGAAAATTCAAACAAAAAGATAGATGAAATTAATTAAAAATTATTTACAATTAATGTTTATGACAAAGCCTCACAAATGGTTCTAATTCTGAATTTTTTTTTTGCGATTAAATTCTATTTTATGGATAAGGAAAAAAGAATTTGTCATCTTGAAGTTAAAAACTATTTTGAATGAATTTTCATTGAAATGAAAGTTAAATTAGCGATAAATTTTTTAACGAAAATCTTGGAATTCGTATTTGACAAAAAAAAATAATTTAAATTCAGTCTTTTTAGATACAATTGATTTATTTAGAAGTAAATATTTTTTTAATATTAAGTCTTTTTGGATATATTATTCGTTTATTTAAATTGATTTTTATTCGGTTTAATGAACAATTTGGCCGAATTTTTTTTTCAAATCATCTTCTTGAACAAAAATTCCATTCGACAAGGTTAATTTATTTTTTTAAATTAAATTTTTAATTAAAAATAATTGATCGAAATTCTTAAAGCACAAATAATTGTTTTGAAGTCAGTAAAATTGAATAAAATTATTTTTTTCATTAATTTCGAAGAATAAAATATATATTATTAACAAGCGCATTTTATAATTTTATATTTTATATTTTTTTATATAAAATTGAAGTTTATTATTTTGTGCAATCTTCATGTGTTCCGCTTTGTGGACCAATTAATATCCTCTAGTATAAAATTTTAAAACTAATTGAAATCGTTAGTCAAAATTTTTTATGTGCATTTAATACACGAAAATTTATCTTACACTTTCGAATCAATTTGAAAACAAAAATGGTGACATCAATTCATTTTCACTTAGTCTGCAACATAAGAAGTGATTTTGAACAAAATCAGTCATTCGTAATTGTTTTTGTCAGATAAAAATAAAGTCATTTATCAATCCAATAAATGAGTAATCTTCAATGAATTGGTGTCAATAACAATTCTTCAGACAAAACAGGTCATTCGTTCAGGCTGATCAGTTATCATGAATTCTTCATCGTCATCGTTAATCGCTTTAGCTATTCCTGGCCTTATTGGTTCGCATATTGCTTTACTTTCTGGCTCAGTTTCCTGAACAATTCGAGTAGCAGAACGTATACATAATTTTTTAGATCCGTTTTTCATGTTGATAAGTTGACTTGAAGTACCATGTTGTATTGTAGTCTAAAATTTTGATTATTTTAAAAAAATTTACTATTTTTAATTATCAAATCTAGAAAACTTTTAGATTAAAAAAAAAATATAGTTTTTTCACCTAAGCCACAGCCTTAGATTTCAATGTTTCATGAAAATTTAAAAAAGAAAAATAAGAGACTTATTCAAATTGCAATATCATTTTTTAATTTCGACAATCATAGTAAAAATATAATAATTCTTCCTTTTCAAAAAATCTTAATTATATCATTCTCGAGGCCCAAAAGAAAATTTCTTTGAGGGCAAAATAAATTCTTAATATTATTAAAATTTTCATAATCATTTTCTTCAAATATTTTTATTGGCTGAGACTATTTCATTGCATTACAAAGCATTAGATTGACTGTATAAATCAGAAAAATATTAATCCATTTATCGAATTACCTATTCGTGGATTATATTTCAAGAATGAATCTTAGTATTGAAAAATAAAATACTATTCAATCAACATTCGCTATATCATTAGAATTTTTCCTTAGACTTTGTAGATATAATATATATCTGAGACGATATCTCAAGTGTTTCTAAACCGTAAAAAACTTGTATCTTAATTTTTTTAGCCACATTAAATTCACAACAAACAAATATAAAACACATTGAAAATTCTGTACTTACGAAAAAATATAAAATTTGAATTTTCTCATCTCGTCAGATTTACAAAATGTGAATGTAGAATAATTTTTTTTTTAAATTCTCGAATAACCAATATGGTTTTGCAATAGAAAAATAATGCTTTTAAATTATAAAAAAATTTTTTTTCGTTCAGGATACAAATAAATGGTCAAATTACAAACTATGATTGATACTACTAAAATCAGTTTAATATATAAATCGAAATTAGTCAATTGCCCTTGATTTTTTCAAGTGAATTGACATTTAGAGAATTTTTATTCCTTCGTTATCATATATAAGCAATATACAATCAATAATTAAAATTATCATGATATCAAAAAATTTTCCTGGGTAGAAATCATTCGAAAATTCTCTTGATGTCTAAAATCCGTGAATTTCAAAAAAAATATTGAAGAACAAATTAGAGTTGACTATTTATTGTATAATTTCTATTAAACAACGATGTAAATAAATTTTTTTCTAAACTAAATAATTCTATTTGATAAGTTTTTATGATATAAATCTAAAAAGAATTTAGAAATTCTTACCTGTGTTTCTAAAAGTTGAAGATCTATTGAATTACGTTTAACAAAGTTCGAATTCGATAAGTTATTTTTTTGGCCAACACTCGAATGCAATAAAATAACAAATATGATAGCATAAATTAAGAGCACAAGCTAGAGGAAAAAATCACATGAATTAATGACTTTTTTAATATCAAATAAATTTGCTAAAAATTTTTATTTTTGTTGTTAAATTTATACATATGAATTAAACTTTTTCAATGATCTGTTGCATTGTTTTTAAATGTTTCAGTTGTCATAAACTATAATCTTTTTTGCAAATCTTAAATATTTTCACTTCCAAAACTTCGACTATTTTATGCTACAAATCTATATACATTTTATTTCGCTAACATAAGTTTTTCAATCTGCTCTAATTAATTTTGACAAAAATTTTTGTAAAAAGAATCACATTAATTTATTCTATAGTTATTTGAATCAATTAAAAACTTTGAAATAATTAAAATTAATTAAATAGTGGATATTTATTAATCATTAAAATTTTGAAAAAATACTTACTAGTACGTAAATTGCAGCCTCTGCGCTGTGTGCTGAAAATAGTACTTGAATAATTTGATCTGAATTTTCTGTTTCATCTTTGCGTACGACTCCATTTTCTACATGGTTTTTAAATAATAGTGGATAAATTTGACAGATTGGTGCATTTCTATTTCATTTACAAGATGTTATGGAATCAACAATAAATAATGCGAACGAATGTTATGAAAAAGAAGTCGCATTTAGTTTTTTGTTATGTTATTAGAGATTTAATACGAAGAGTGAATATATTTCTCAAAAAATAAGATTTTTATTCTTTTTTATTTCGAATCAATAATTTTATTTCACTTAATATAGATTATCTGGATTTCATTCTTTCTCAGAGTGAAGTATTGAAATTTAATTTTCTATACAAAAATTTTTTTATTAGATGTGTGCCAATGGTAGCTTTAATAAATCTTACAAAATCAATAGAAAATTAATCGGAATTTAGATCTTGATTCGACTTTTTTGAGTAAAATAGCCTTTTAAACTAAAAGTAAATTCGCAATTTATATTGCAAAATCAGAAAATAAAATTTTTTCTACTTTTCTCTCAAAGTAAATGCATCGAATTTCGAGATATTACAAAACACTTTTGGTTACCTAAATATTGAAATAGATTTTATCAAAATTTTGACTTGAAAAACATTAATTAACTTTAAATATAAATCAAATGTCGAATCATATTTAATTCTAAATTTGAGACTTTAATTCACGAAATGTAGTCAATTATTAAATTATTTCAAAAATAATTAGACTTTTTATTTTTAGATTTTGCTAATGCAAGTAAAATTTGCGGTAAATAACAAAGGCTTTTCAAATTTTTATATCAATAAGTCAAGAATTTCAAATTTTATGCAGTAGACATATTTTCACAAAATATATGCGTCAAAATTTCAAGATTTTCAGAATTTTTTACCTTTTTCATTCGCGCACAAATAAATAAATAATACAATTTATATGATATATATTATGATACATATTATAGTTAAACAAAATTGTTCACATAATATTCATTTGAAGAAATTTTCACTAAAAAATATATATGATGAATTTTAGTAAAATGAATCAATATTATAGTTACAAAAAAATTTTATTTTCTATCCAAAATTACTTCTAATAAAATTATTAAATTAATCATCAATTAATTTGGATTATGTGGCATGAAAATTAAGAACTTCCAATGTTTAGATATTTTAAATTTTTGTTTCTCACGACATAATTACAAAAATGAAGCAAAAAAATTTTTCGTTCATTAAATATAAGGTTGAATTGAATTTATTGATCTAGACTCATTTAGCTTCTAAATCTTTCTAACTAGAGAATTTCGAATTCATACTCTTTGATAAATTTATTAAGGTACTTGAGAAAAGTTAACAATATTTTTCACTTTTTGATAGGCAAAAATATTCAAAAAGTTTCATCCGAATGTTTACATAAAATTATAAACAAAATTCTACAATAAGTTATTGAGATATCTAGATAAATTTATCAAGGGTACAGTTAAGTAAAATTCAGACTGATATCTCAATTAGCAAAAAAAATTTTTTTTTTGTATAATTTCTAATGGTATTTTATTTTCGGCATATAATCATTAAAGTTCATAATAGTATAAAAAAATTTAAGTTTTTCAATAGGTTTATGTAGACCTGACAAATCTGAATAATTAGCTATTGAATTTGTTCTATAATTTTAAGTAGCATACTGGATAACATCAACATATATTTCGATTTTTAGTATAGTGAAAATATTTGCATGTCACGTCAAATTAGATTTTTAAAAATCTAAATTTTGTTTGAAAAGCTGGCAACGTTTTCGAATGAACTTATCGAGAAGCAGCAAATTTTTTTTTATGAATTCGAATATTAAAGAGGCGTTTTTTTTAATCTACTTCTACACTAAATTTTTATAAAAATGAATGATGATAAATATCTCTCTGAAGTTTATTTTGTGTTTGAGAAAAATTATCTTATATTTTTCTTTTTATTAGTTAAATTGATATATTATATGTATTTAAAATATGAAGAGATAGTCAAATATGCAAAAATTGAAAAAAAATGCACAAAATATGAATTTGAAAGTATTTTTGTAATTATTAATCAAAAAATAGTAATTTCAAACATAAATAAAAAATTCTAATTTTGAGCAAATGAATTGAATGCTAAAAACCACAAATCTTTATAAAAAAAAAAATAAAATCATTTTGAAGCTAGTGAAAAATTTTATTCATTCGTCACATAAAATTTTATTTATTTACTATTTTTGTATTCTATTCTTCAGAATAATTTATTGAGATTTTTTACGAATTTTTTAATTCGAAAAAATTTTTTGATTAAAACTAAGTGATTTTCGGAAGTTTTAAAAACTAAAATATTTCTTGAAAGCTTTTATACTCCCAAATTCGAGACAAATTTTTTGAATTTCGAAAAAATTCAAACAAAGGTCGTATGGAAACCATAAAAAAGTGTTAAACTTGTAATACAGACAAGTGAATAGAAATTTTAAGAATTTCGACTCAAGAATTCGCATGGAGGCAGAAAAAATTGTGAATTTAGCTATTAGATTTTCAAAATCTCAAAAAATAATGGCTAGCATATAAAGTGATTTATCAATCATGACTAAAATTTATAAATGCTGGTGTTTTTTTCAATTCAATTAATTCCTAGTTTTAGTTATTGATAAAAACTACTTTTTTTGAATTCGAGATATATTATTTTAAATTAAGTATTTTTTTAAAATTACGATGAAAAATTTAACACAAACAATATTTTGCACTAAAAACGATGCTTTGTTAAAAACTCAATAAAAAATTTGAAACGTTAATTGAGAAACTTAAATATGGATTTCAAATGTCTCTGTGCAAAATAAACACCAGATTTATATATTCTGATTTAGTTAGCTGATTTCTTAAAGTATTTATCATGAATCAAGATTAATACTTTTTACTTTCGATTTTAAATATTAAATATATTCATTCAAATATATGTTCAAATTTTTAGCGTTTTATATTGTCTTTATATGAATACATCTAGAATAATGAGAATTTTCTTTTTAAAAATTGCGCATATAACATACAAAATTGTCTCAAATTTTCGAGATAACAAATGATTGTGCAATAAAAGTTTATTTTAAAAATTTATTTAATAAATATCAAAAAAAGAATACTATTAAGTAAAATAAAGTAGGAAATAATTTGGTTGAGAAAATATGTTGACATTTAAAAACAATCAAATATTCGACATTATATCATTCTATAAATAGATAGCAATGATTTAATGCAAATTAATTTTTTTTTTTTGTGTTTTTTTTTTAATTTATAAGTTAATTCAAACAAATTGGAATAAAACTAATCAATTCAGATTTCGAATTGTGACTTAAATTCTTTTTTTTAATCTGTAATTAATGACAATCTCATTAGTTAGAATAGTAAAATATTCAAGAATAAGACAATGAAAATTCACTTTTTTATAATTAATCTCGTTTTTTATAATTGCTGTGGAATTTATCAATCTTAATTTGGCTTCTCGTTTCTTTTTTGCTCGAAACTTTGAAAATTTCTATTGAATTTTTTTAATTAGATATTGCTAAAAAAATGTATAATAAACATTACCATTCCACATGGATCATTGTGCGTTGATTCCCTAATAACGTATGGATTTGCTTGTATGAACATTCTAATTATGAATGAGCGGTCAATCAACGTTGGATAAAATGATGAAAAGCTGAGAAAATTTCAATATTTCATTTTTAAAAGAAAACTATCATTATTTTTATTCCTTTTTCTCGGTGTTCTCATACAAGTTAAGTTGACCAAGTTAGCAGCTGAAATAAAAAATATGTTTTTTCTAATTGATTATTGAAAAAAAATCTCTTTAAATTACCTTCTAAGCCATTATTAGATGCAAAATCTTTTTTGTCTTTAATTTGATCAATATTATGAGCACGACCGAGATATACAATATTTCTTAGATTTATTTGAACTTGCTCATTATTCAGTTTTTGCATGATTTCTTCGAATTTCAGACATTTTATTATAAGTCGAGAAAAAATCACAAGTCACAAATTATAAAAATAAAACAACAAAATCTGAATTGAGAATAAAGTTTTTGCTTAATAGCCAAAAGTATATATGTGTGATTTTTTTTACATGATCTCTTATAAAATAATAATAATAATAATAATAATAATGTATCGAATGTATTGAATTGATATGTGAATAGTACTATAGACTCATCAATTTAATGACAATACATAATAAATTTTATTTTTTATGAATATATATAAAATATATATAAAATTTGAGCGATGAACATTGATTAAACAAACTTGATGAATTTTTTAAACAAATCAAATAAATCAAAAAATAATAATTTTATTTCAAAAAACCAATGAATCTTATGGCTTGATTTCAAATTTTTAGAAACATTTACTTTATAAGAACAATTCGAATTCGAAAATTTTATTTTAAATTAAAATATCTCTTGAGAAAATCATGTTTTGTTATGATCTGTTAAATTAAAATTTTAATTTTTTGTCTGCTATTATTATTACAAAATTCTCGTTTATAGAAAAATTTTTAGCCACTCTTAATATGAAAAGATACACAGCTTTGGATTTCAAAAGTTTGAGAGGCAAACTTTGCAAATTTGCAAAAAATTTTCTTCTTTGGCAAAATTAATTCTTTAATAATTTGATTTGATTGACACATAACGCATAATAAATTGGGTTCCTATTTTACAAATCTATGAAAATACAAACCTAATAAAACTATGATTATTTGGTAAATTTTTTCAAATTTGCTCAAATCAATAACATCTTCAAAACAAACATAATATTTCTAAACAAAATTGAAAATTGCTGCTCTGTTCTACTTTTCTGCACATAATAGTCTAGAAGAGAAAAAATTCTGAAATCTGAGTTTCATTTCCTCTTACATGATAAAAGTTTTTAATCGAATTATGCCTTTTGTTTTGTCTTTTTCGATTAAAAATACTTGAAAATGCTATTCAAATTTTATTATCAAATCAGTCAACTAAGAGTAAAATTTCGAAATGAGCTTTAAATTTTTATTGATAATCTTCACTATCATATTTTGTCATATAAAACAATATATAAAACAGTAAAATATAATTATGGAGAAAAATTTGAATGCCCAATGAAATAATTATTGAATCTTTGCCGAATATGTTATTTCTCTAAATTTTTTATTGATGCTTTACAGTTAAAATAATTGATCAATTTGATTTTTTATTTTGCTTCTGGTGATTACAATATTAATTTTAAAATTGTAAGTATTATTTTCTTTTTGCATTTATACTATTGAAATTACTTTTATCTAAAACTAATGATGATGGAAGGTCAAAATGAAATCCAACTGAGATTTAATGTGATTTCTAAAAACTTCTTGCTTAAGCTTACTTGACAAACTGCAAAAATATATTTTGGTAATTTTATTCAGATTTTCAAATAAAATAATAGAAAAGATGTTAGTCTCAGTACAATATCTAAATAAATTTACTTGGCAAACTTGGTAGAAAATGTGAATTTTTGCGTATAACAGATTATTGAAATTCAATTTTAAAGTAACAAAGCAAAGGATTTTTAGAAGTCTAAAAATATATTATAAAATCTTTTACAAAATTTTTTAATTTAAAAATTTTATTGATTATATGATTTTGATGGAAGTGAATGCTGTTCACACTTGATTATACAAAAGTCATCTTTATCTAATTAATATTTTCGATAAATTCTTTTGACTGCTTTGTGATACGTGAAATATGATTTTTAAAATTAGAATCAGCTTAAAATAAGATTTTTTGAGCCATAAATGAATTTCATAGTTGAATTGCCGTAAGATTTCATATCTTCACGAGATTAATTAAAATAAATTTAATCCTCAATTAAATAAAAAATTGATAACCAAATTAAATTTGAAATCATAATGTCTATTGCTATGTAAGAAAATTTGAGTTTAACGAATAATTGTAGACAAAAATATTTTTTTTTTGTTAGCGAATTCAAAATACTAATTTGATAATGAAATGATAACTTTGAAGATTAAGTCAATTAAACAGAACTCATAAGATATTTATTTTCGTTTTTAAGTGAATAAATTGTGATAAAAAAATATGAAAATTAAACCAGGCTTTAATAATGTTTGATCCTATAAGAAAATCAAATAATCTTATATAATTAATCATTGTATAAAAATCAAATTTATTCGAACCTATTTGAATTGCTTTGGAATAGATCAAAGAGATTCTTTTACTAAAAGCAAATAGCAATCAAATAGTATTGAGAGTCAAATTAACAGATAAATTATGTTTTTCGTTCTGATAATCAACAATAAAATCAAATTTTATTTAAGATAAATAATTTATGTGAAAAATTTTAGAAACTACTATGTTGATTTAATGTGAACACTGTCTCTAGTGTTGCGAATTCCAAATTAGGCTGCTAAAAATTAGCAAAACAAATTTTACTGATTAAAAGAATAACAGAAGTTAAATAAAAAGTTTATTAAGTTATGTGTCAAAAAAAATTTTTTTCGAAATTATATGATTTATCTCTACACTTTAGATTCAGAACTGCATATTTTATCTTTTAGGCAGTGACTATACAATTTAATGAAAAAATTTTCAATTTTTATCGTTCATAAAGTAAAAAATTGAAGGTGCTAAGGTCAATTATTAGATTAGAATTCTCAAATGTTCAGTATTTCCTGCACATCTGTCACCATTTTAATTCGTAGAAATCAAAAATTTATTGCACTTCATGTTTTCTAGATTTTAATTATATGTATAGAACCTTTTC
>BLXL01011440.1:0-26290 GCA_023170135.1 Acarapis woodi | reverse complement strand
TTCAACTTTCAAATCGATAATGAATAAACGCTACGATATATCTAATCTAATTTTTATATTTTTTAAACAAGAGGTAAAATTTTAAATAATTTTATATGTCAATTTCAACGTATTATATTACTGTGTGCTAAAAATTTCACATACTAACTAGCGATATCATTTTATTTTTGTTAAAAAACGGAAAACTGAAATTCGAGTGTTATAAAACATAACCAACTATATGTAAAGCTTCAAAAAAATTTTTCGCATGCATTCTAAACAAGTTATGCAGATATTTGCTGGCTATCGAATTTAGATTTGTTCAAAATTTAACCCAAAAATTTACGAAATTTGTAAAATATTCAAAGCGGAAAAAGTGGGAAATTTTATGTACCGATGATTTGTAAAGCATTGTTTAAAGATTCAGTGTTTATTTTAATTTTACACATTTATTATATTTTTTCGCTGGCAAGATGGTCTTTGTAAAATATAAATAAAAAAAATTAAAAAGAAAAAAAAGAAACAAGTATATAAAAGTTGATTTCATACTTTCTAATTTAATCTAATGCATTAAAATCCATTGAATTATAATAAAAATAAATCAAATAAACTATTGCGAATTGTGAAAACAAAATAAAATTCACGTCTTAAGTCTTGACAGTCGTTGCCTAAAAATGATATGTCAAGCTCTTTTTTGAAACATATTTAATAAATACTAATCGGTTTACATATCAATTCTTCTCCTATATTTGTTTAAAAGTGAAACTAGCGAATTAGTTTCAAATTGATTCATTTTAGCAAAAATACATCTAAGGAATTTTCGAAATGAAATACTTTGGTTGATTAATTCAAACCATGCAGTTATAGAACTTACTCTAAAAATTATAAAATTGAAAATGCTCTGCAGATAAATTACGATAAACATTCTTTATTCGAACACACTAGATAAATAATAAGAAAAATTTTGGCTTTCGAGAATCTAGTTTAGACAATGAGCTAATGCGTTCTTAGGTAAAATATTAATTATACATGATTTAATTAATTTACTTTTTGAAAAAGCAAAACACGCAAACAAATTTAATAAATATTTTATATATATATATATTTTATATTTGAATTGTCAAGTGTTAAAATATATTGTGAAGCCTCTTTAAAAAAAAAATCCGTAAAATCAAACAATGATTAAAAAAAATTGAGTAATAAATACTAGAAACGAATTAGATACACAAAAATTAATCAAATTAAATACTAGATGTTGAATTATCAAAGTTAATTTTAAAAAAATTGATTGGATTTTCTAATTTTCTGAGTTTTTTTCGAAAATTCGCCCGTTTGAATTTTTTGAAATATATTTATTAGCATTTACTATTTTTAAACTTCATATTAAAGTTTGTTGAATTTTAGCTTCAAACCTCCATATGTGTAACAAAAAAAAATGTGTTTTTTTAGATTAGCCTAAAACATAATGGATTGCAGAAAAACTAAGGATTTTTTTATCAAAAATTAAAAATAAACAAATTTTGGGAAAAATTCAAAGAAGAAATCCTAAATTAAATTTTTTTTTCAAATCGGCACAGCTAAAAATAGAGCTGCAAAAATATAAATTATGAAAAATTACTGCTATTCGCATTACAAAGAAATAAATACAACTATAATTGTTAAGAAAAAAAGAATTAAATTCCGCATCTGTAGTAGGTTTATTGAAAAAAAAATATATAAAATCCAATCTTGCTTAAAAAAATTATCATTTTTAGTTAGATGACGAAAATACTCCTCTTATAGGATTTTAGTATGTACTTGATTAATAGCAAGAATAGACAATTTTTAAAAATGCTTGAGTTTTTGTTAAGAGATATATATGTAGAGTAGGCTTTGTTAAAATTATTTAAAGCATCTTTTTGACATTATATATATTTGTTTAAAAACACAATTTTAAGCAAAAATCAAGTTTTAATGACTTCATTTTTTTTTATCATTTTAGATAACTATTAAATATAATTATAATTATAAAATACGTATAGTACCAATACTTTTCAAACATCTTTGATTTTCATTTTTCAAAAATTTATGATTCAAATGATATTTTTTAATTATATTTTTTATATATTCGCTTTCAGACTCATGATAAATTTGGAATCACTCTTTATTAATAATCTTGATAAATATTTTGTGATAGATTTCTCATCAATGATAGATTCACATTTCTAAGTCTTGTCTTTATCTTTTTTGTAGACTTTTGTCAAAAATTTTTTTGTAAAATACTCTCAATCAAAGCGTAATAATTCCTTGTAATTTTAACGCCTACCAGATAATTGATATGTATACTAATGTTAGAAACAAAAGTTGTGATCTACGATCTTAGGGAAAAATTTTGCAAATGTGTTTTTGTTCTAGATCTAGAAACATACATTCGCAAATTGATATTTTTTCAAGTCAAATTAAGCTTTATTTTAATCTGATATATATTTGATGAAATATTGATAAATTTATTCTCTATTTCACTGCTAATCATAACGAAAGTTCTTATTTGACTTTCAATTATAATTTAGTTTTTTAACCTCACCAACCGTTTTAAACTTGAAAAATGAAGCTAAAAGTTAGGGCTCAAAAGGTTCGAAAAGACTTTAGTCATCTTGTCAATAAACAGCGACAATTACTTTGATCAATTTTATTTTGAATGAAACCGCATATTTTCAATAAGTATTTACATTATTGACATCACTTTAACACTTTTTGATATTTTCTATTCATAGATTTAAAATGACTATTTACTTCGAACATCACTGCAGTTTAATATTATTTATATAATTAAATTTTATAAAAACTCTAATTCAAAAAAAAAGAAACAAAACACCTTTAATAAACTAAATAGTCGATAAGAAACAATAATGGGATAAAAATCGATAATTATTGCTTTTATTATTATAAAAATAATTGTAAAAAAAATATAAAAAAGATACCTATATTTTTCGAACCATCTGCAAGGGAAACAAAAAAAAAAAAAAGAAATTTTTTTCACATTTATTTTATTTTTAAAAGCCAACTTCAATTGAATTTCTTAGTATATATAATCAGTTTTGTAATTTGAAGATATTAAAAGCGATTAACTCTTTAAATTATAATCATGATAATTTTAGAAATAGTGTAATCACGAAATATTATTCGTGACAATAAGTTTGTAAATTAAAGGTTTATTTTGATAAAAATATGATCTTGAAAATAACAGATTTGATTAATACTCGTTCAAAATCTTTGAATTTTATTTTCATCCAAATATTGTTTCAGGCATTACTTGCCCAGGCATTTATATATATATATATATTTGGAAAGTAAAGCTTTTCGATTTAAAATGTATAAGTAATATGCTACCATATTTTCCTATGAAACTTACCTTCTGATACCATACCTGGTTCAAATGTGATCAATTTTATACTATCATTTCTGCGTGAAAATATGCAAATAAATTACTATATTGGAGGTTAAAGATTAATTCTAGATTTCCAAAAATTATAGAAAAGGTTAAATTCAGAAATCTATCAGCATAGATGTATTTTACTACTTTTAAGTCGAATTCAATCATGTATTTTGGAAGTGCATTTGATGAGATAACCTAGGCTGTTATAAATAAAATTAGATGATCTATCTTTGGATATTAAATAAAATAAAACTTTGTCCTTAATTGAGTTGGTTGGTAGTTTTTCTATTTTGAAACCTTTTTGCTTTTTAAAAATATAATTTTACATTATTTTCACAAATCAAAATCGAGTTAATAGAAAAATTACAGAAAAAAAAAGTTTAAAATTTAAATTTTTATTTTACTTTCAGATTTTTGTTTCTGTATTTAAACTTTATAAAAAAAAAAAAAACTTGAATGAATCTTTATTTAGAAACGAATCATTCCTATTATTTGTAATCTCTAAGTCATAAGTTGAAAATGTATTGAAAAATATTTCTTATCATACGACATGAATAACATTTTTTTTGATCCGCATCTTTTTCAGCTCGAACGCTGATATAATTTATATAAATGTTCAATCTATTTCCCCTTTTTCTGTTAATTCATTTTATGTATGTTAGATTAATTAATTGGTAAGTTTTATTCAGTCTGTTGATTACTGATATAAATTAACTAACACATTAATTTCTGGCATTATAATAAAAATTACAATTTACTAGTTCATCAAGTCAAACTATTTTTTATTTTTCATGCTTGATACAAAAATTTTTAAAAATCTTTTAAAATTAAATAATTAAACAGGCAATCAATATTTCATTACTTAAATTCAACGAAAAAAATTCGATAAACACTAATAATTATTCAGATGATTTGATAAATTGTAAATTTCCCTCTAAAACTTTATATAGAAATCTTTGACTTTTAAAATATATTTTTTGTTTTCTCAAGATAAAAATAGGTAAATTTTCAAAAATTATTCGCATAAAAAAATTCTCATTGTACATCTTAAACATGAAAAAAATAAAAAAAGTCTATTTGCTAGATAGAACAGATAAAAATGAATACATAAAATTTGGCTTTCTATATTTAAATTGTCTGAATATGAAAATATCCTAGCAGACAAAAATTAGCTTTTCCATTAAAAACTGAGAATTTTTCGTGTCAATATTTTATTAATCACTGTGAAATTTCATAGACACTCAATTTTCTTTTACGCACAGCTGTTAAAGTACTTCAATTCAATTATTTCTACATACTTGAATACAAATTAAAGCCGATTCAAACAGCTTTCTCACCAAATCGAAAAAATTTTTTAAAATATTTTTAATGTTTCTTTAGATTATCACTTGATCGCATGAAGTATCTTTAAAAAGATAAATAACTCAAAATTTTAAATTATCACAGCCAATCTTTCTAAAAAAATTTAAAATGATGATTTGAAAAATAATTTACCTAACATAAAACTAAGTATAATTAGAATTAAAAATTTTTTTATGAATATTTTGCTGAATGTGTGCTTTGTTTTTTTTTTGAACATTAAATTTCGCTCTCTTATACTTTAAATTATTCATCAAATGTGAAAAATCGATAAATACTGCTAAAAAATTACATAAAAAATTCTAATGTAAAAAAAGTCAGATTTTATCTATTTTATTGTTAAAAGTAGATCATTTGATTAAATATGTATTTTGTTAAAAAACTAAAGGATTTAAATATTCTGATTAATTGCGAAAAATGGAAAAAAATTCTTCGCTAAATATTCTTTGTATTAAATTAAATAATTTAAAATGTTCTGCAATATTTATGTGACAATCAAATAAAAATAATCCCAGATTGAATAGTTATTTTTGATAAAGAATTTTATTTATGTAATTTTTTTTATTTGAAACATTGCAATAATAATTTAGTCAAAATTTCGTATATATTCAAATTTATTATTTAGAAAAATTTCATTTTTCCCAGATTCCAAATCTAGGACTTATTTTTAAAATCTAATTACATTTTGAATTTGATTCTATTTTTTTTCTGATTTTTAATAGTTCATGACTAATTATTATTAAAAAAATTAATAAATATTAAATTATATTGTAGAAATTTATTTTAATCCCTTGCTGAATTGAAGATACTATGTATTTGTCTGTAAAAACTTTATTAATCTTTCGTGTAGAAGTGACTCTAAACGAGTATAAAGAGAGAACAAGATTTGAAGCAGTATGAATTTCGAGATATTCGAGAAGAGTAACCTCAGAAATTCTACTTTTTGAATGACCTTTAATCTTCTTTGAGCCTTAGTATTTGTACCTTTTTTCATACTGATCTTTTTTGTTGTTTATCCAGGATCAAACAAAAAGTTTATTTAATGATACTTTGTCTTACCCTTAATGACCGTTCTTTAACTTTATCATTTCATGATCTAATTCGACTCATTAGTCCACCATTTTTTACGATTATATCCTTTGGCTATTATACCTTGGATATTCGTTATTTTTTAGGTTTCACTCCTCATGTTGGCTATACTTTTTTCAAATATGATTCACATTTTTCTAATAATATTATTGGTTCAGATTATGTTCGCGTAAAAATGAAACGCTTTTTTTCTCCACTTCTTAATATCTTCAATGAAACATGAGAAAATAAGATTATATTCACAACAGCGGGATTCACTTCAAGATAAGAAAGTCTTTTATACTCTCGATATTTTTATTTATTTGCATACATCTTAAAATAACTAGTTTTTTTTTAAATTAGAACACAGAGCACACTTAAAAGTTTTCGCTGAAATGGCTAGTCTAATATGTGTTATAATCATTTGGGTCAAAATCACTTAACTATATTTATTGCACTAATTATCACTAAATTTAATTATTGATTAAAAGATTTACTCTTTTATCATATTTTTGAATTTTTATTATTTTTTCATCAAGAAATTTTTTACTGATTATTTTTTATGTAATTTAGAGAATCACAATGAAATAAAAATAGATTTTAAGCAGATTACACAATAATAATCTGATTCACCACACAGATCATTTTAATTAAGAAAAATTTATGTGAGAGTTTATTGAAACTAAAAAGACTTGAAAATTTTCCATTTCTAAAATGTTTGAATTATTTTTTAGACTCGAAAGAAAAAAAATATCTGTTCACTGTTTATAAAATTGTTTAAATTAATAAATTAATTTTATCTGGATTGATCGATTATGAGTTTTCAGAAAAATTCCAGGCATATGAATTTTTTTGACTCATGATCGAACAAATTTAAAAACCTTATGTATTTTTTACAATTTATTAAACTCTAAGAAATCTATTTAAGAATGATAATATTGACAGTATTCCTCAAATGAAACATCAATAAAAAAAGTTTCTTCAAATATTTTTTCTAAAGAAAATTTAGCTTTTATTTTTTTCTTAAATTATTATATTCTATGTTATCTAGTTCTAACAGACACTTTAAAAACGATTTAAAAAGTCACAAATCGTAAAATGAAGATAAAAAAAACGACTAAAATATATTAAAATGATTCCAAAAATTTTTTTTCAATTTGCTATAAATTTAATAAACTTAACATATCAATTATGAGATTACTTGAATCTATATACTATTAACATAGCAAATATATATGAATCTCAAAATGAAAACATTAAGGGATAATTCGAAATTCAAAAGATTATCAAGGTCTTCGCCTAAACTTACAACCCATATTAGTGTCAAAAGATAAAAATAACACATAGATAAATTCGCTAATTTTTTCAAATGTTTTTCTACCAAAATTAATAAAATAGACTAAAAATAAGATCAATTTTTAGTTTGAACTTTGTGTATGTGAAATAAGAGTTTAATATAGGCTGATTATTTAATTTTGCACAACAGTTTGCAAGAAAATGCTGACTAAGAAATTACTGAAAGATTTGGATTTCCTACCTTATTTCGAAACACTTAGAAATTTCGTCTTTATGCATTATTTTTTTCTTTCGATTATTAATAAAAAAATTATTGATATGAGGCAGGCATCAATTTTAGTTTAAATTTTATTAAACGAAAACTTAATTTTTAAAAATTATTTTTTTCATATTTTTCAACACAAAAAAAGTTTGACAGATCCAAAATACTTAATTATAGAATTTATTTTAATACTGTCTATTTGAAATTGTTCATTTTATCAATAAGAAATGTCACATTGAGCGGCATAACAGTTTCGTGAAAAAATATTGCTATTTCAATGTAACATCGGTAGACTCATCTGCTTTTGTAAAATAATAAACACTATTCATAACCTGTTCAAAATAATTACTGACCTTATAACTGCGTATCTAAAATTTTAAATAATTTATATCAATTATAAATGTTTAAAACTCTTCAAGCTTTCTAATCGAATTAATTTTTGATCATTGATCTAAATTTCTGGCATGCATTTTGCATTGCGATTTCAGTATTTAATTCATCTTCAAATAATTTTCAAAAATAATTTTCACTTTCTTTTACAATATAATTGGCGTGAAAATTTTTCGCCTGAACTCATTAGTTGTTCAATTTTCGTCATTAATTTAGCACTGACAGTTTGAAGAGATCTACTTCTTCTTTTTCCATTATTCATAGTTTATTCAATACATGTAAAACAATAGTAATTTTAATAGTTGATCTAGTTGAAAAAATATCTTCACAAATTTTATAGATATTGTATGCTTTTCAATATAGATTATTTATCAAAACAACACCGAATTTATCATTTAAACGATATTCAAGTTTCAAATTAATTTCATTTTTGTTTCTAAAGGAACCACATGTTTGAAAATATGTGCCTATATTCCTAAAAATATGAATGAATAAAGTAACCAATAGATTATGTTGAGATCATAAAAAAATTTTTTGCGTTCCTAAGGTATTTTCTGAACGACTATTAATAATACTTATTAATCCATTTATATTTTATCACTTGTTATTCGAAAAAAAAAAAAATCAAAATTTAATCATAATATATTTACAAAATTAAAATTTTATTACATAAGCTGATATATTTTTATGTAGATTTCAAATGATGATATTCCCTAAAATGGGTTGCGAAAATCAAAAGAAAAACTCTAATTTAAAAGATCTTTCTAAATAAAAAAAAACTTGCGAATTTTTTCGAAATAATAATTACAAAAAGTATTTTCAATAAAAAATTAACGAGTAAAACTTTCGAGGGATTCTAAAAAAAAATTACAAAATTTTGAAAATTTTTTTGCACTCACTAAACATTTTAAACATAATTTCCGTTTTTATCTTTTCGCAGTATTAAGCTTGTGAATTAGCCATTTCAAAGAAAAATGGTTTTAATATACAAAGCAACAAAAATTTGAAAAAAAAAATTAACAAATAGAAAAAGCAAATTTATTTTGAATTAAATATTTTCTAGTCAAAATTTAATTATATAATATCAAGTAACCATTTATTGCTAATTTTTACCAAAATTGAAAAAAAAAATAATAATTGAAACTGTAATACTAAAAAATACAGAAGAATATTTTTCATTGAATAAATATTTATTTACATAGTACAACCTAAAATCATCTAAATTTTATTTCTTTTAATCGTCAAAACAAAGACAATTTAAAAATCTAAGAATCTAAAAATTTTGACTTCAATCTTTTGGAAATTTAATTCAATATAATTTCGAATGACAATTTTTAAATTCAATTTCAAAAAAATTTAGCTGAAATTCATTTAACTAATGGAAAATTTGTTGATGCTTAATTTTGAACTTAAAAAATTTTTTAAAAAAGACATAATTAATTTTTTAATTATAATTATATATTGAATCAATTAAAATTATAATACATTGTATCTTTATCGCTTAATATAAAAAGTTTTTTTAATTGAAGAATTTAATGCAAATTATTTGAATTTTTTGAGAAAATTCTTTACTAAGGAAAAAATTATAATTTTGATTGCAGTTTTATTGTATTTACTTTGCCAAACCTTACAAAATTAAAAAATTCCCTTGTTAGATTAATGAGCGATCAAGTTTTATTGAGGCATAATTTGTAAAAAAAATTATTAGTGCAACCGATTTGATAAAAACAGTAAGAAAGATAATTTGATTCAAATTTATTTTTTTATCGGTAGTTGAGTGTATCGTCCCAACATGTATCAAAAATAAAGGTTTTATTAAATAAAAACTTGTTTAATATCAAAAAAGATATTTAGATCAGATCAAATTTTACTGCTCAATTTATTTGTTCAGGAAAAAAAAATAAGTCAAATAAAATAAATATGATAAATAAAAACTTAAATCAGTAAATCAAACTTTAACAAAAAATTTGAATAAATTATTGAATTTCATTTTTGACTTATAAAAGTATTACTTGAATCAATAAAATTTTAAAATCTAAAATTTTCGAAATATGTGTTTAAATTTTCTTATTGACTAATTCTGATAATTCCATAAATATTGTAACAAAAATTAATGTGAATATTCAAAATTTTTAAAGATTTGATTAATGTCTATGATCCATAGTATATATTCATGTTTAATATGAATAAAGATATTGAGTCCATTTCATAAAAGAATCAAAATCTAACTCTTTAATTTTATTATAATTTTGTGCAAAAAATCGAAAAAAATTTCATCTCTAAAATTTACGTCAAATAAAATTAATATCGATTAAAGTCTACGAAAAAAATCGCGTTTTTCGATTATTAAAAATTATCGTAAAAAAATAGCAAAAAATACCTTACCTTTAATGAAGTCAATGGATTGTTCTAAACCATAAGTGTCCCGGTCACAATCATCTAAATTGAAAAAAAATTTAGCGAATTTTAATCCTGCTATAAGACAATAAACCACACTACCTAATATATAGGCTCCAATTCGAATTCCAGGAAGAAAATCATTCTGATTATTAATCCAATCTAAAGTGTATAGCATACACTCTAAGGCCTATAGATGATTATTTAAATATCTTATTATCAGGTATTAAATAAATAATAATTTATACATATAAATTTCAATAAAAAACTTTTTTTGGTGCTTTTAAAAATCTAAAAATAGAAAAAAATTAATGCTATTTAAGTCTTTAAACTATGAATTATTAAATAAAATTTTCAAAACAATAAAATTAATAGAATTCAATGATCAAAGAATTTGTCAAGAATTCCTCGGAGAATTTTTGTATTTTCGATTTTAACAATCTTTTTACTATTTAGGATTAAAAAAACTTAAAAAAAAAAACTAATACTCAATGAATTAAATATCTAAATTTTTTTTTTCTTTTGAGAAAATTATTGTTTCGAGAAATTGAATACTACAATGTTATTTGAATAACAGAAAAAAGTTAGATCATAAAAAAATTTCTTAAGACATCAATACATTTTTACCAAATATTGAAATGATTTTCAAACTAACCTGAATACCGCCTTGAGGCATTATCGCACCACAAATATAATCTTCGGATCTGAAAAAGAAAATTTCATGAAAATTTTTTTTCAAATAAAAAAAAATTTACTCATGAAAACTATATTCACACCTTTCATGTACCATCATTAGAGATCCTAACGAAATGTCACCTGATATATCTACGGCTTTTTTCACAGGCCAATTAATTTTAATTGAATCACTATGATTAAATTGTAAAACGATCTGATTTTTCACTTTATTTTTTTCCTTATCAACATTTAAATTTATTGGATTTAAATTAAGTGTAGAATATAAATAATGATAATCAAAGTCATCTGAATCTGATAATGATTTGGAATAATGCATTCCTTCATTCAGATATAATTTTTTTTTTGAAAATTTGCTTTGCTGTTTCGATTTAGTCCTTCTAATTCGAATTTTATTAATTTCATTAATTTTTTTCTCTGTAGAAACAGAAATTGGAGTGGTTATCAGTTGATTAGTATTTTCATGCTTTTTATTCTTGTAATTATGCGACATTTGATTGTAAATCTTATATTTCTCATCTCTATTAGGATCTCGTTTATGATCTTGTAATGTTGATAAAAATGATTCATCATGAATTCTAGATAAACTAATTGTAGAAGGTATCAGAGGATCGGAAATGGTATGATTATTCGCTGTTGCTTTAATGTCAATTTTTTTATACTTGAGATAATAATGTGATGGATTATACGAAATAGATGAATGTGCATTAATAATATATTGTGTTGTATCATAATTTTTGATTTGATTTTTTTTTTTGTTTTCATATAACAAAAAAGAGGCGGAAGTTGAATAAGGCATTGCAGTAGTTGCAATTTCTTTGAATTTCGATTTAAATTTTCGTCGTTTCCACAATTTTTTTCTTGCCATTTTGTTGCTATTTAAATTAATGTGTCTTTTATTTAAAGATTCGACATCTATTAATTCCACAGGTGTGTGGTGATTAAAATTTTGATGAATAGATGAATAATGTTTATAGTCTAAATGATTATTATTAGATTTTCTAAATTCGTCTTTTCTGTATAATTTATATGTTTTTTGATCCGGCGACCAAAAAACAGATACTGTATGATGTGGTAAAAATGTATATTTTTCGGACACATCAATCATTTGATTTCGATTGGGTGTTTTCTCTTCAGTCGAATTTAACTTTCTGTTAATTCGATTGAATCGGTTTATTTTAGAGTATTTATCTAATCGATCATTTTCTAATGATGAACTATCGATCAGTAAAAAAATTGTTGTTTGAATAATTAGATGAAATTGCATTTTTATCCTCTATTTTATTTATCTAAAATAAACTATTAGTTTGCATCTAAATAGAATTATTTAGAATAGAATTTTATTTAATATCTTAGTTAAAGTTTGTAGTTTATTCTTTTTTATTATTCAATTTGAAAATCTAGAATCATTTTTTTAATATATTATTTTTATGACTTCCAAAGTCGCGAAATTAATTAATTTATAAAATATATGAATACACCTATTAGCTTTTAACTATAGTGTTTGATTTTCTTCAAACATTCTTTTTATTATCATATTACTAAATTTTTAATGAATGAAAATAATATCAAATAATACCGTATAATACAGATTTTTTTTTCACATTATTGAAAGGTTGAAAATATAGTTCACATTACAAATTTTTTTTTCAAAAGTGTGAATTTTTTTCATTTTTATATATTCTCATCAAAAATTGAATAATTTTTTTTTTCGAATTGATAAAATTTTATTTAATATATTGCATTAAAATAGAAAATAAATTGAAACATTTTTGTTGATGGGTAAAATTTATTCTTGTATTTATATAATTTTTATTCTTATTATTTTTACTATCATGCTCATAATATTTCACAGCTTCTAATTTCTTAATATATGAACCTTTGTTAAATTCATATTATTATCTAGCAACCAAAAAAAAATTACATAATTAAACAAAATTCTTAAACTGAAAAAAAAAATTTGCTTTTTCATTCAAGTTAAGTTTTGTGAAAAGTCAATGAATAAAAAATTAAATATTCTCTATCTCACAATATTGCCCATAAGTTTATTCGAATTCCATTTTATCTTCATTAACGAAAAATAATTATTTTTAGGCGAATTCAATATTGGTGATTATTTTAAATGAAAGTTTTAGAGCTTTAGAAACTAAATTCTCAAAAATTTAAAAAAAAAATAATATAGAACAATGAAGTCGCTTATTTTTTCCGAATTAAAATTACATTTCTATGAACAAAATTACTACGGAATCAACAAAAATAAGAAATGTAATATTTATTTTTTTAGTATGCCAACATCTTAAAACACATGTTTCATGTTTGAATAGTTTGATTTTTTCAGTCACTTTACTTTATATTTTTTTTTCTAACTATATTTTATTTTTCGAATGCCTTCACAAAAAAAAAGCAAACTAAAAAAATTATCTAATGAAAATTCAAAGTAATTTTTTTTCGACAAGATAAAAAAAATTTAAATTTTGAAACATTGAATATCTTCTTTGTACAATAAGTTTTCACATAAAAAATATCATGTATAATTACATTTTAAATTTTTTAATTACTAAATTTGCGACGAAAAGTAAAATCAATTAAAAAAAAATTAACATAAACTTATATTTCACATTTGAGAAATTTTAGTAATATTATTGTCATTCTTAAAAAATTTATAACACGAAAAAGAAATAAATAAAATAAAATAATATAGAATAAAGTGAAATAAAAAATAATATTATTTTCTTATTCACTTCAGATTTTTTTTGAAATTTCTTTGAAATCGAAAAATTAAGATCGAGGAAAAAATTTTTGACATCATTACTATTAAATCGTATTAATTAAGACAGTTAGCAAAATAATTAAAACATTAGTGAATAGATATTTAGAATCTATTTTTTTTCTACAATGTCTAAAATAAAGACTTATGATAATTAATAATTAAAAATTAAAAATAATTTTTTTATCTTCTTTTAATTAAACGTACAACCGGAAGCTGTTCTACTAACTAAAAATTTTAATAGATACGTGCTACAGAAAAATTGTAAATTTTTGAATTTTTACGAAATGCGCATGCTAGACAAGTGCAGAAGGTATAAAACATTGTTTTATTTTTTCCATTCTTATCTATAAGCAAAACTAGTTGAAAATTACCTTCAAATTACATTCAAATTTTATGGCAAAGTTATATGATCTAGAGTAATTTTAATCAATAAACCATTCGCCTTTCAGACTATTCACTGGATTACTTTCTAAAATAAAAATTCACAATTTTAACAATTTGTAGTCGATAAATTAGACTTGCTAGTTTTCACTGTATTTAATTGATAAGTAACTTTTGATTACTGAAAGGTAAAAATTTGAAAAAATAATCTTTGAAAACAAGCTAGTGTTGTGCATTCTGTCGAAAAAAAATATTGAAAAATCTAGTTTCTCAATAATAATAACTCTGTTGCTTTAATTTTAACTAATTTATTTAATCAAATCGATTATAGTTTCATAACTTTTTTTCAGAAAATGCGTGAACCAAACGATTGAACATCCTTGATAAGCCAACCTATCTTAAAAGTCGAATAAGAGATAAAAGGCAAGAAATTTTCTAGTAGATGAACTTTTATTAAAGTCGATTTCAGAAAATATAAAATTCTGATATTTTAAAATTTGAAAATTAAGATATTTACCAGCTAATCTTTTACTTTTTACAAATAAAAAAAATTATAGAAATAAGAAATCAGAAATAATTTCATGTAAATATGCTATTCAGTTTATGATCTTAAGTTTAAATTCATTCGAATATGAATTCATTTATTTCACTATAATAAATTATACTTATGTGTAAAATAGTGTGGAAAGTAAAACGAACAAAATTGTTTAGAAAACTTAAGAAAACCTAGCGCTAGACTAAAAATCTTTATGTAAATTATATAATTTGACTGGCACATGAAAGATAATTTTTAGTTTTCAATATATGATTCAACGAAAAATTAAGTAACAAATCTATTCGAATATAAAAAAATATTCCATGGTTGTGTGTAGTTAAAATTAAGTTAGATAATCACCAATAATATAACGTATGATATATAATAGAAAATTGCAAAATTTATATTTAAACATGCCTGCAAATACATGAAATAGACCAAGAAAAATAAGCGTAAATTTGTGAGCATAAATTGGAAAACGAGATCCAAAAATGATATATCATAAATGATTAATCAAAGAAATAAATAAATATAGAGATTTTTATAATAATAAAAGTGCCAAAAATTTAGATAATAATTAAAAATACATTAATTTCAATAATGGTGATGATCAATAAGATGAATAATTAATATAAAAACAAAATATGCATCATTACAGAATTCAAATTTATTGTTAATTACTTGATTTGTTTTACTTTTTTGATGTAGTTGTGGTTTTATTGCTTTCAGTATTGTTCGCTTTTTTTACATTCAAATTTGGCGAAAATTCGCTAATATTTGTGCTGTTTTCACAAATTCGATATTGTGTAAAAATTTATCGAGTCGAACAAAAAGAAAATAAATTAAATTTAAAAAAAAAAATAGACACAATGTCATCAAATCAACATATCAAAGTAAGAAACAAAAAAAAGATCTTATCGATGAATTCAAGAACAAAATACATAAATAATTTAAAGAGGTCAATTTAGTGAAACATGCATTATTATTATCAATTGTATCAATGGTAAAATTATTCTAGAATATAGGTGCTAATCTATGCGCTTAGATTTTTTTTTCTTTTAATTCAATCAGATCATCAATTGATTAATTTCGAAAAGTATTTCATATAATTGAATTGAAAAAAAATTTAATTCTTGACAAAAGTTGTATTAAATACGCTTCTTTAATTTCCATCTGATTTTGAAATTTGAAATCTTAAGAATTTTTATTTCAACTATTTCATAACCTATGCACCTGTTCAGCAGAATTATCAAAAATAATCTCACTTCTTTTTTTCCAGAATCAAAAAACTAAGTCATCTGACAGATTTTTTTTTTTTTATTTTGGCTAATATTTTATACCTGATAATTACAGATTTAATCCTATTATCAGATCTTTCAAAAATCATGAAAATTTTTTTTTTTTAATAATCGTTCATCACACAGATGAATAATCAACCACGAAAAAATTTGACATTGGTTCAAGATTTTTAAAGCTAACAATTAAACAAAAATATTATTATTATTGTTTGTTCAAAATAAGAAATAACAAAATCTATTTATGAAGTTGAAAGCCTCAATAATTTAATGTGGAAAAATTTAAAAATAAACATTTATAAAGATTTGCGGTTTTGATTTTTTCTAAATTTTACAATGAGTCGAGAAATTTCTATGTGTGATCATTTGTTCTCAAAAAAAATTTTTTTGAAAGATATAATAATGATTTATTTCTAATATAAAACTTATTCTTGATTATATATTATATATTGATATCTTATTTATAAATTGCTAATTATAATTTTCAAAACTTTACCTGAAGAAAAAAATATAAGGAATGTAAATCAACTAATTTCTCGATTTTCTAGTATATTTATATACTTACTATTTCATGGATAATTTCAGTTAAAATTGTAGTTTGTTGCCCTAATTCCAATTTTTATTTTTAACCTGAAATTATAATGAATACAAAGATTTTGATTTCAAATTATGCGCAAATTTTTACACACTAAAATGCTATTCACATAAATTATGTGATTAAATACAAAATAATTACTTGATTAAGAAGTTTCAATTCTGTTCACCTAATTTTATTCCAGAAAAAAATTGATAAAGCAAAGAATTTATCTATAATGTAAAAATTATTTTTCAATTTATGCAGTTCAGTGTAAGGTGAAACTTTTGAATTCAAAGTTTAGATTTTTGAATGTACATGATTTACACCTATGTGTTTAAAGGGATACAAAATAAATTAAAAACACGAAAAAAGAGATCTCATAGAAAATAATTGATTAAAGATAATTAGTCATGAAAATATGAAATCTGATATATGGGCACTATTTAGACTGAAATCTAAATACTAAATTCAATTTCTTTTAATAATGGAAATAGATTAAAAAAAAATCAGGTTAGTTAATTAAAATATATATTAAAATATGAAAAGACAAAGTGGATAATTTAAGATTTGGAAATTATCAATAATTATCTTATGCACTTTTTCTCTTATTTATTCTATGTTAATCTTTGCCTTCCACTATGATTTTCTCTATTAATTCTAGTCTAATTTATTTTGAATCTGCTAAAACTCATCGTCGGTTACTTTAGTTTTTCAATTAAGATACTATTCAAAGTACATGAAAGTCTTATACACTTATCTTTATTTAAATAATAACCGGTTAATCTAGTTTGCCCTCAATAAATTTAAAATGACTAGATTTTCGCAACATTCATAATCGCTTCATTTGCAAATTCAAGAAGATTAGAATCAATAAACTTTACCATTCTTAAATTAATACCCTATTCGGGCGACACGGATCACTTTATTTTTAATGCTTTTGATTTTAATCGAATCTTTCTTTCTTTTTTTTCAGTAATTAGAATAAAATATTTTAATATTAATCAACAAAAACATAAAATTAAAAATTATTTGTGAGAGATAATATTTATAACTGTTTTGTAAAATGACATTTTAAAATTTTATGATAAAAATAAATTTTTAATTCTTTTTTTTTATCGAATTTTTTAATAAATTTATCGATTGATTCAAAAGGTTCAATCTAATTTGCGTATTTTTTTCCACAATCAATTAATTTTTAGATCTTTCAAACACTTGAATGGTATTTGGTTTCATTTAATCGTCGATAATTTTAGGGATTTTTCCCATGCAAACTTGTTGATTATTTTTATATGAAAATTATATAAAATTTAATTCTTTTTTACGTGCAAAATAAATTTCAATAAAAATTTAAATTTATTTTTACATTAAAAGTTACAAAAAAAAATCTTTTTCTAATTATAATGAATCGTTTCTGTTTAATCGCTAAACATACTTTTTTTTTGTTGAAATTATTGCAATTTTCATAGTCCGTTAAGATTTCTCGTGAGAGAAGAAAGATGTAAATTTTTTCATATCCTCAGAACAGAGAAGTTAAGCAAATTGACCAAGTAATAAATCATTTCTAATCTCTATGTATTTTAAAAGCTTTTAAATGCTTATGAAAAATTAAAAGAGAAAATAGAAATTAAAAAAATCATTTGTCATAAATTAAAGTCATAATCACTATTTTTGGTGATTAATTATTTTCTTAAAAAGAAAATACATATTTTTTTTTAATTTTTTTCATTCTGGCATTAATAGGTTGATTTTGATGTCATCTTAAACATTTAAACCCATTTTTCTCTGATTTGTCTTGTGTTCGAATTTTACCTTATTATTCAATAAATTTCGAATTCTTTGATCTGCTAGTTTCATTAGCTGACCATCTAATAAATGCTTTCTGCTTTTGTTATCTTTAAGTTTTTCACATTCAAAAAAATTTTGTAATGATTACAAATTGGATATTTTTTTTTAATTAATTAATATTTATTGTATGATATTTCACTCTACTTTACTTTAATAGAATTCTATTTCATTTCCACAGAAAATTCAAACCTTGTTTTTTGTTCTTGATTGGTCACTTAATCTTTCATGATAGATATTACTAACCACACTGACACTTGAAAACTTTACAAAATGAATTTTTTTGTTGAATTCGTCTTTCTTTCTCTTTTTGTCAGATTAGAACTTATTCAAATTTTGCTTTTAGGATACGCTTCTATTTTTTTGTAACCTTTCAACATTATTGAATTCTCGGATTCTAAGATTTTGTTTCTATCTTTCAACTTAATTACTAATTTTGAAATATTTAAGCAACCAAAAAACTATATGTATCAAATAAAATCAATACTTTGTTTTAAAAGTTAATTGACAATGTAAAGTGATTAAGAGATGAAAAACACTACTTATAAATTACAATAAATTCGATTTTGTTATAAATTTAATATTAAAAATAGCGCGAAAATCATTGCTTCTATCAATTAAATTATCAAGGGAAATTACAATATCAGTATCATAGGAAACGAAATCATTTTCTTTAGAAAAGTTACTATTTTTTTTTATCTTTATTTTATACTCTAGCTCGCTCATATCAAACCGGTATCATTCAAATTTGTCAGGCGTTCACTCCGAATTTCCAAATTCATTATATTCATTTCAACCATTAATTAAAACGTTCCTGATGCTTAAAATTATTAATTTCAGACAATTTTTTTGTTGTTTGAATCATACTCTTTAATTATTTAGTGATTTTGCATCCAATTAAGTATTTTTTGAGAAAAAATTTTAATATTATAAGACTTTTTAAGCCATCACTGTTTTATCATCCACCTTTTTTAGCTTTGGATAAAGTGAGTGCATAGGCTAATCTAAAAAAAGATTAGATTTAAATATTCAAGAAATTTTTTTAAAAAGTAAATCGATTTTTTTCTATTGTAATAAATAGATAGATATTATTAATAATATATTTAAATTAAATTTTTCGTTTATTTTTATTCCAAGTTTTAAAAGCATTTAAAGTTTGTATAATCATCAAATTAATAACCTGTTTGAATTATTTGAAAATAATGATCCGTTGAAATTGAATAGTGCATTTTTATTCGAAAATAAATGAAATTATTCTTTATCAAATTCGATATTTTTTCTATTATAAAAGCAAATTTGAAAAAAAAGAATGAATCATATTAATATGCACATATATGGCTGATAAAATAAAAAACGTTGATTTTAAGTTTAATTTCAATTAAATGATATCAAAAAAATTGTCAATGATTGCAATTTTTTCTTTTAAAGAGAAATATAATTTTTAAAGAATATCATTAACTAATAAAAATAAATTTTTGAAATAATGTTTTTTCTTATTATAAAGGGAAAATTGTTTTTTGGATAATTATTTTTCGAAAAAAATTTGAATTTTTTTACCTATTTTTATCCTTAAACTTTCAATTATGATCCCAAAGTTGAGGAAAGAAAATCAGATCACATTTTTCTAAAATAGGTAAGATCAAATTAATTTTTGCATAATTATTTGTTGACTAGATAAAAGAAAAGGCACTCTTTCGCTAAAAAATTGCAAGCAATTAATCAAAATTTTTGATATTTTAAAATTAGGTTTCTAGGTGTAATTAAGAATTTCGTATCAATTTTTTTATTTTTTCAGTTTAAATAACATTAAAATAAAATGTATTGGTTGAATTATGATTTATCTTAATTTCACGAGAGCAGTATATTTTTTGTAAAAAGAATTGTATCAGAATCTTACGAGAAAAATAAATAATGTAAATGGATGAAAAATACTCATTTTGTCCTATCAAATTTATTATAATGAAATCAATGTAATTTTTTAATCGAATAACGACTTATTCAAGATAGTTTAGTAATTATTTTATATATTACTCTCAAAGACTTATTCAGCTATAATTTTTTCATTCGTATTCACTTTTCCACCATTTGCCGTTTGAACACTGTTTTAACATTCAACCACTTTGTTTATTTTTTCGAATTATTTTTATTATTTATAATTCTTTTTATAATTTTATACACTTCAATATGACACAATATATAATTTTATCTATTGTGATAAGTTTCCAATTAATGCTTATTATGTAATTATATGTATATTTATTTATTTTGATAATATTAATTTAAATTTTAAAATGAATCGTATTTTTATACGTGTGAATCACTAATATTTTATCTATAAATGAAATATAGATAAATATATATGTATATTTTTTCCTCAATTTTTAGCCATAATAACTCACAGATTGTTGCCCTATAAGAAAGTAAATTAAGCTACATTCAATTTTTATTGATTATCAATCAAGGTTCATCATCTAACTTCACTAATACTATAGAATCTATAGAAAATAGAGGCGAAATAATTATTGAGCAATCTAAAATTAATTTTGAGGTTTTGAAATAAACAATTAAAAGATTAAAATAATAATTTGGCAACCAATTTTCAAAAGCAAAATTCTTAAAATTATCATTATTTATGAAACAGACAAAATTTTGCATACTTATCATAATTATTTTGTTATTTTTGTATTTTTTTCTCTTCTTAAAAATATGTAAAATGATTACTGTTAAAACAGATGATAATATGTTCTTACAATTTTATAATTGAAAAAAAATTCGAAACATTTTTAAATTTTTTTCGAATTCATGTACCAAAAGGTTTGTAATTTTTTTCTTTCATTAAGTTATAACTTGTTTTGTAAATATTTCAGCTCAATTACGAAATAAAAATTTTCTAGAATATAATAAATCATAAAGCTTATATATTAAATTTTACGAAATTTTTATATATATAGAATGCAAATAAAGTTCATTAAATTTCTTAGGCAGTTTTTTCATATATAATCTTTACAATAAATAAATTTTATTTGTGAACCGAAAAAAAAATGCCTCATTTCTATATGAGTTTTATATGTAACTTAGTCTCCCTAGCATAACAAATAATTTTTTTCACTCAATACCTAAGAGAAATTGAAATTTGATAATTTATATTGTATACAAATAATAATTAAGAATTAAACCTAGAAATGAAAATTTAGATCTCTGCTAAATGTGAAAAATTCAGATTCAAAAACATTGAAACACAAAAAAAAAAAACCACGATTTTCATTTAATTTTCTGAATAATTATTTAATTATTTGTTGTACCAGTTAAACAATATGATTATTGATTGCATTGTGTGATTTGTAGATAAACTGGTATAAAAGCAAAAAAATATATTAATAATAATAAATATGATTTATATAAATATTTACAACGCAATTTAGTTTTCTTACAAATTAATCATGTCATATATATGTAATTCGAATTGAATTAATAAAATGATCATGTCCTCATGATTTGATAGAATATATTTTTCTTTACGACTTATACTTTTCTTTTTTATTTTGTATATTAGAAGTGCATTAAAAGTTTGAAATCATATCAATTTCAGGAACAAGATATTGATGTAGACATAATTGCGATTTAAATTTATAAATTTTAAATCAAAAATTAATGTTTCGACCGTTAATTCGGGAAAAAAATTTTTCTTGAAAAATAAAAATTACAAAAAAGTAAAGAAAAAATCGAAAATATAATACATTCAATTCAAAAAATCTTTACTAGAAATCGTAGTCGATAGTTTAAATATTCATAAAAAAATTTTCTGGAATGTTGATTATATCAAAATGTAAAATTATGCGATAAATAAATGATTTTGCATATTTCTCAAACAAATCTTTTATACTTTGAGTGTTATAAAAATCCTAATAATAATTTATCATTAACTCGTATGAAAGAAATTTTCTTAAACGAATTTTTTTCTATCCAAAGAATACCTTTGAGGTATTTGGATTAGCAGAATTTAAATTTTATAATATGAAAAAGTTAGTGGCAAAATAAAATTTTTATTTCAACTTAAGCTAATACAAAAAATTCAACTCAAAATCATTTAAATTCTTTATTTATAATATATTAGCAGCATAGTACTTTTTTGAATCATTATTACCTAATCCTGAAATTACTTATTAAAATGGTCGTATTAAAACAAAACAAATTGTCTTTGAAAGTGTTGATATAAGAGACAATAAAATTATAGCACTTCAACACTATTGTTATGGTTTTAATTATAATAACATAATATATAGTTAAAAACTTCTATCCTTAAAATCCAAGATTTATACAATTTACTCATCACGAATCTAATCAGAGACTTTTTTTTTAAATTTTTTGCAATCGTTTAAGAATAATTTTATGAATTAAATGAATTTTTAGCTTAAAAAAATCATTTTTTTTAAATTATATGTGAGTTTTTTTTATTTCAATGTCTAAATTTGAAATGTAATCATGTTTAATTTTCAATAGAAATTTCTACACTTTATAGATTTCTTCTTACAAATATTAATAATGTAATATTAAAATTGAGTGGCCTACAGCTAAGCTTTAAATAACATGTATGAAATTTTGATAGTTCATTAATAATCCATTTTATTTAGAAAACATGAATACTATGGTTATAAAAGATTTCAATTATAATAATTTTAATTCTTTTAATTGTTAAGCAGAACTAAAACAACATATTTTTTTGCACAAAAAATATTAGTATTAAAAACAAGCACAAATAATAAATTTATTCACTTAAGGTAATTTTTATTTCTTACCCTATAAATTATAATCCAATAAATGCAAATAAAATAAAAAAAATTAATTATGAATTTGATTTTATAGAAAAATATTAAAAATAAAAAATTTGCCTGTTGACTAAGTATGATTTGAATTATGCAAATCACTCTAGTTTGAGTAGCGAATATGCTTAAATTCACCGCATTTTCTGGTAAATTATAAGAGAATCAAAAATATTTTCGATAAAACCCGAAGGTAAAATGCTTGATGTTTGATTAATTCAGATTTATAATATTATATTTCATGTAAAATTTTTCGGGATAATTTTTATTTTAAATAAGTCAAATTGTTTTATCAATTAATAAATTGACAAATCCATTATTACAAAAAATTACTTTTTAAAAATCGCATATGGTTCAATATTTAAAAATCGTGAAATTAAAAAATTGAAATATTTTAATTTTATTTTAGAAACAGTTATCATTCAAGTTTTCATAATTTTACTAAATATAGCTTAAACTAACTAACGTATTTACCAAAGCCTTTTAAAAATTTGTTCGAAATTTAATTTTAAAAAGGAAGTATCCGAAATTTTTCATTATTAGATATTTAAAAAAAATACTAAGCATTTGCTCAATTTTTTTATACATTTCATTACTTATTAAAAAATGTGATTCATCAAATAAAATTATCTAAAAATAGCACATTATTCAATGCAAAAAGAATTATCTAGATGAAATGATTTTTTACCCTAAATAATTTTTCATTATTTTTGAAATAAATGAAGAAATTAAAAGCTGAAATTCAAAACTAATCTGAATTCAGCAAAAATTAAAAATTTCTAAAATAAGTTTAAACAAGTACGAATATTTTTTAATTAATTTTTAAATCACTAACAAAAGATCGTGATTTATAGCAAAAATTTTATTTTTATCGAATTTTAGAAAAAGTATTAGGCGAAACGTGGATAACGATGACTAAAATATTGAAAATCAGAAAAATAGCAGAATGAACACATCAAGTAAAAAAATATTACTACAACTTTCAATTTTGATATATGGTTTGCAAGAGCGTTTAAAAAATGGATTTGAATGCATTTTTCAAATATGCAGAGGAAGAAGAGTCTTTTAAATTGCAAAAATGTAAAATAAAAATTAAAAGTAAGTGTTGAAATTTATATTCTTAACAAACATCAAGCTCAACATTATTCATAACACTTCCGTTTTCACAACCCTGCAGAAAATGTATATAACATGAGCATTGGTTAAAACATCGTCTTATTTATTATATTTATTATTAGCTACAGATTACTCTATTGAGTTTGACATGGTAAATAGACACTAGTTTATATTATTTACATATAAAGTACGCGTTGTGTATTGCTCACAACAGTCTAGGAATGTATTCAGAAAAAAAAAAACAATCTGTATAAAAGATTTTTTTTAGAAAAATAATGAAAACAACTTTTAAGTATTTTATATTTCTTATAATCACTTTTTTCGATAAAAATTCTAGACATTGAATACTTTGCACATTAAAAACATTAGTTTTCATAATCTAATTGCATTACTTTATAACCCAAATATTCTATCTAATAAAAAAATAAATTTCTTTTACCGCTTACGAAAGCTAATGTTGATAATTTCTCACGCGAAAACGAATTAAAATTAAATAATTTTCACATATTTTTATTATTATTTCAAAATTCGCTCTTTAAAGATAATAAAAAGTTAAAAATCTATCTTCAAATCAAAGAAATTATTATTCAAGTCCGAATTAAAAAAGATAAATAAATGAGTTTTAAATATAGGATTTTTTTTTTGATTCGCAAAGAAAAAAATCTAGATCTTTTCATTTTGATTCTAAAATATAATCTAAAGGTTTAATCATGAGTATGAATGATCTCTAATATACAAATTGAAGAAAAAAAAAAAAAAAAACAAAGACAGAAATATTTATTCAATTCGAAAATAATTTAAATTTAAAAAAAAAAAGAAACATTTTTAATTTTAAATGAGATAAGTTTATTATTGCTATTTAATTAATTACGAAATCTTCTTTTTTTTAGTAATAGTAATATTAAAGTTCACAATAAAACCATGCAAATGTAAACTCTTTTTTTGCAATAAATTAATTTTTTTTCACATGAACATATTACCCAGGAGAAATTTTTTTTTCGAACATCTTTTTGTCTTTTATTTTTATTAGTGTTTAGCCATAATTATTAAAAATAATTATTTAAGATGAAAAACATAAAGAAATAAAAACAAATTAACTTTTGTTTCTATTAATCTCATTATACATACACATAAAAATACAATTTCATAAAATTTTTCGCAAAAAACTTTTTTTTTATATCAATAAAAATTGATTTTTGCTTTATTTTTCAGCTAAAATTTTTATTAAAGAAAAAATTTTATTTTTTATTCATCTATATGTATCAATCCGTTTTTTACCAATAAAATTTTTCGCTCAAGTTAAAAAAAATAATAAGTAATTAACTATTGACAATAGCTTTTGCCTTGAATTCACTACGATGAAATATATTTGAATTCGAAAATTTCAAAATTTTTAAATATAACATTCAAAAAATTCAAATTAATACACAGAACATTAAATTTTTTTCGGAATTATTTCCGAATATAATAATCAGTTGCTATGTATATCAAAGAGATAAAAACATCAATTTTTAATATTTAAATATTTTTAACACTATAATAAAATTTTACATTCGAATGATCAAAAAATTATGATATTTTTTCAATTACAATATTTTACATTACAAAGTTTGATAGAAAATGTAATTATATCAAATTTTCATTGATCAAAATAAAAAATAATTAAGTTATAATAATGAGTTTTGGTTTCAGAATTTTTCAAATTTTCAAACTAAGATAATAATAAAATAAACTTTAATTTTGATTATATAAAAAAATAGAAGTAAAAGGTACATCAAATATTTTACCTTTTAATTTTAAGCTAATTGAACAAACATGAAAAAATTCATCATTTAAGTGATATTTCGTTTTCAATATATATATGCTGCCGCTAGGCAAAAAAAAAAAACTATGTTATCTAATAATAAACACTTTCGCAAAATTCTTTTGTCGGACTAGACGCATCAATTTCGATTTCCATAATCTAATTTGCTAGGTTAAATTATAAAAATTTTGTGTGTTTAAATGATAATAAAATTGTCTTCATAGAGATTTTCTTTTCAAATATAAATTGCAAATCAATAATGATTTGTAAATATTTCAATTTATAAAAGAA
>BLXL01011436.1:0-18266 GCA_023170135.1 Acarapis woodi | reverse complement strand
AATTGAAGCGATTGATATAAGAGAGCATTTAAAACTTACAAAGAACATTGAAATACATTACTAAGTAGGTTAGCTAGAGAAGCATAACTATAAATGAGTGAAAGCATTAGTAGAAATAAAATTGTTATCTGATTAACCAAGTTTAATTTAAGACATGAATTTAACTTACTGAGAATTTTCAAATAGTCTAGACAACATAGCAGTCATCGGTAAATCGGAAATGGCAGTTGCAATCAATGAATTATTAATATTTGATTCATTTGCGTTTTGTTGTTTTGACTTTAAATTTCCACCAGAAGATGGTTTTAATCCAAGAATCCATACAAGATGTTGAAGAGCAAGTAATGTAGTATACCAATTTTCTTTAAGAACAATACCATGTTTAAGGGCAACTTTAAGTAATATTTTCATACATTGCAAATTTTTGGCTGTTAAAATCACACTTGTAGGCGTTTGAAGTGCTGCATTATCAAGCGATAAATTATTGGTACCTGTATTTATATATTGTAAAGCCGTACCTACAGCTACGACTTGTTGCCTAAAATCGAATAATTCATTTTGAGTCGATAAATTATTTGCTGTATTCATGGTAGATAGACTGGAAGTTGATGAATTAGTGGTAGTCGTATTGATCATAGTGGAAGTTGACGAAAAAAAATTCGATGTAGTAAGCATTTGATTATTCTGCTGTTGTAAAATTTTGGCATTATTACTTAATTGAATTAAATAATTTGTTTTTGAATTATCACTAAAATTAGATTTGCTTTTTAAACTACTTTCAGTTAAATTAATACTTGATCCAGGAACTGGTGTGCATGATGAAATAACTTTTCCTGGAATTCTTGTTTGGCTAATTTGAGAATGTCCAGTATTTAATGGAATGGTGAAACTAAGTTGAGGCAAGTTATAACCAATTGGCAAAGATGCTTTACATAAACAATTTATCATCGCTTCTCTAGCAATTCTCAAATTATATATACCATAAATAGCAATGAGCTGTTCAATTAAAACGAGTATTTGTTCGGTAATTTCTTCATCAGTTGATGCATCAATCAATAGTGAAAATGTTGCATAAATACCCGTCCATGTTGAATTAAGTAAATTTTGATGCAAATTATGCACGTCATCATCAAGATGCTTAACTTTTTCCAACATTTTAATTGTATCTATTTTCGAATCTTTTATTTGTAATTTGAGCATAGTCGAAAAATTTGAAGAATCCGATGATAAACTACCAGACTTTAAATCATTTGATTCTTTTTGGGTCGACTCATCATCAATCGAACAAATTAAATAAAAAATACTTTTTACAAGTTTTGCTATGCAAAAATAAGAAGTCGAAAGACCGAAACCATCAGCAATTTGAGGGGTATCCATTTTATCTAATTGATCGAGATAAATACTCTTGTGTTCAATTAAATTTACAATAGGAAACCATTGTTCTTTGAAAAAAAATGCCGGTTGAGACGTTGAAACAGAATTATTAGTATTATTATTCGATTGATTATTAAAATGTACGATAATTTGGTTGTTTGTTGCTGATGAGTTAGTATTAAGATTTGAATTTGAACCAGTGTTAGATTGATTATTTGTATTGACTAAATTGGATAACATTGTATTTGATGATTGTGCTTGCACAATAAAAGCAGATTGTGTGTGAATACCCAACGCGTTGCTTATATCCTTGAGAATTTTTGAACTATTTGGTTTCATATCATAGAATAAACAAAAAGATTTGATTAAATTAGGTTGGGAGCACATTTTATATATCACTTCAAGAGCAACCGCACGCTGCCAGTCTGGTTTATCATTTTCAAGAAATTTGATGAGCAATGACAAGAAAATTTCGCTCTCTGTAATCAACATCGCATAATATTTGGTGATGATTACATTCACGATTCGAAGTAGACGAATCGAGATGGGAAAAAATGGTTTTTCATTCAAATTGCTTAATGAACTTAGTGCATTGGACTGTTGTTGTGATTGTTGATGGAATTGTTGCTGTTGTTGTTGAATTTGCTTTTGAAACTGTTTATATTTAATGTTTGGTGAAAACAATTTAATTACAAGAGGACAGACACGTTCCTTTAGCAAAAAACTAAACTCTTCATGTCTATTAAATATTTCTGGATAATCATTGAGTATGGATTCTAATAACTCTAAACCAAATGTGCGTGTCATTTCGGTTAAACCACTAAGCCAAAATGGTTGATCCGCATTCACTAATTGTATAAGATCTTGCAGTAAAAGAAAAGCATCAGCTGCACAAGATTTGAGACTTCGAGGTGCATGTTTAGATCCTTGCTTTAATTCATCGTAACTAATTTCAAAAACAGGTTGTAATTCATCAATTTTTTTATCTTCAGCAATTACTCGCTCATAAATCACCGTACACAATTGTCTAATAGTAGCTGATGCAGTGTTATTAATCGTTTGATTTTTAGTGAAATGCAATCGGAAACATAACGCAATCGATTTTGCTAAATTAGTATCCTGTATTACCGTGTTTGTCGAGATAAGCAATGTAATTGTTTGCAATATTTTTAATTCTTCAGTTTGTGCTTCCATCAGACTCCAAAGGCAATTAATTAAGTGTTCTGCAGCACAAATTGAAACTGCTTGATAAGTGATCAACCGTTGTATTGCAGATAATGAAATTTGGACGATTTTCGGAATTTTTGAATTACAGCCCATGAAAAACGGCTCCATTATTTCGGCCGATTCACTTATCAATGCTTTAAAAATGAAAAAAAAATTATTAAAATTGCAACATACATTTTTCTAAAATTAAATTAATCACTTTAAATCATTTTTAATTACCTTCATTTAAATTTGAACATCTAGATAATGCACTTCGTAATCTTACGATATCACTTTCAGCCGCTTCTTTAAGTACGGGCATCTTTTTTTTTGCTTCATTCGAAATTGACCGCAAATCATTTTGTAAATTATCTAGAAGACGTTTACCCGCAAGTTCGACTGATTTTTTATCGTTACCTACTATACTCATTTTGATGGTGTGTGTTTTAATTGAAATGTCCAACTAAAAATTGAATCATAACTTGTCAATTTCGAAAAAATATATCAAAAAATAGAAATAAAGTTACAAATTAAATCTTGAAAATCGAATCTAAAAAATCAAATAGAAATTTGTTTTACACGTCAGTGATCTAAAAAGTCTTAAATAATATTAAAATATTTTATAATTCAACATAGTATTGCATGCGAAATAAGATTATACGCCTTACGTTGCACTTCAATCATCTTTATGGTGATTACAGTGCACACAATTGACTTAATTTAGTGAAAAATTAGTTGAACTTATATCATTAAAAAAGTTAATATTTAATTTCAACATTAAGAATTATGAAATTATTTCTAAACATTAATTGATTAAGGACATAATAAATCTAGTCATAAGTCATATAAAAATTTGCTTTACATTTTTTTTTTTCAAAAAGCCTGATTGTCAAATGAGAATCAAATTTAATAACACTTTGATGATAGGAAAAAAAATTTTACAATGAAAAATTTTAGATAATACAATCGAAATCACAAAATAAAAATAGTGTGCAAAAAATGTCCTTAAATTTTTTTATTCTGGATCTTAATCGTCTATTCAAATTGATCGTTTGCAATTATGAACAAATTTTAAAAATACCTTTCTCAAATTAAAAAATAAAAATAATATTCTACCGGGTTACAATTGAAAAAAAAAAGTTTTTTGATATTTAAACCTAAAAAATATAAACAAAATTTTTAGATTCATTAGCGCCAATTTTAAAATCTTAATTCAAATTACACATGCCGGATACTTTTTTTTTAAAAGAAAAAATATTTATCGTCGTGTTCAAGACAAAAAAATTGAACTAAATCACATAATTATATAGTCTCATACTTTTATTTTTTCACATTTTACAAAGAATAGGCGGCTAATAAATTTAGAATTAAATCTTTTCAGATTAATCACAAAAAATTCGAAAAATTTTATTTTATTTATGTATTTACAAAATTATTCGAACGATGTAGTGAAAAAATCAATCATTTTTTCAAATTCAATCTAGTTTAATTAATTATTTTCAAATTGTATTTATTGCTCCCCACGTTCTCAAATTAAATTTTATTCGCAAGAAATAAATTTCAAGAGAAAAAATTTTTGAAAACTTGAATACAATTAATTTGAGTATTATTTATAAATTACTCATCGATCCATTTGAACGAATCGATAAATTAAAAATTGTAAAAATACTTGTCTCCCAATACAGTCTTCAAAAAAAGCAACAATTAAATTCAAAATTTTAGTCTAAAATTGTATTAATGGAATTCGAAAAACTCTCGGTATCTTCAATTAGAAAAAAATTTTATTTATCGAATAGTCAATGCAACAAAAACGACATCCAATTGAATTTTTAAAATTTTTTTACTGATTCGTAAAAATATATTTTAAAGAGTTTGTAAATATAAAATAAATTTTCTTCCGAAAATGTGAATTATTTTCTCTATTATATTAGTAAATTTATAAATCGAAAATCTTTTATTTTATTCATAGTACATCCGCTAATAAATGATCAATATGTAATCAAATTCGGATATTCGATTAAATTTTTTTCATAAATTAACTGTAATATCTGGCACATCCAGGAATGAGTTCAGCTTTCTCACATTTCAATGAATTCGGATCGAATAATTCACCATGTTCACAGGTAAGTTTTCTAATCATGAAAATTGCTTAAATTAGTTTTAAAAATATATATATAATTATATGAATAATTTCTTAGTATTTTTTATTTCAAATATTACCTTGCATTCGCTGCATTTGTAGTTTCATGCGTTGGCTTTAGGCAGATGAAAAATTCTGATGAGCAACTTTGTCCTGCCGGGAAGCGAGCATGATCGATAAATAAAGCATAATCTGCTTCACTCAAAGGTGGACAACTGAAACCTAATAGATCACCAGTTGAACAGTGTGGTTCGCCTGCTTTATCAGGATAATCGCAAACTGCTTTTTCATTGCTAAATACCAAACCTTCCGGGCAATTTTTGTGATAAGCTTTACCATCGACACATTCTGTATAAGTATTGCAATCTCCATAAATTGCATTACTTCTTGGACACAAGTCAGATGAATGTAAAGGTGGTTGCAAGGCTAAATAAAAATAGGTAGTGAGCAGTTCGAAAATAAATGAATAAAAAATACAAAATTACCTTGACGACCTTTGCAATCTACCTGTTGTAAATACATACATCTTATATGCTTCGGATCACCGTACTTATTAAATGCCAGACCATCAGGACATAGTTGACTTTCAACCAGCTTCCCATTTTGACATTTTATATAAGCATCACATTGTCCAGCTGGTATGAGATTAAATTAAATCAAATTTTTCAATAAGTTTTTTTAAATTTAAACATCATTCTCACCCACGGCATGATATCCATCTTCTAAACCCGCACAATTTCCTTTGACTAAAAATTTTCAGAATATTCATCGAAATTTCACAGATCAAGTATGAAAGGCAATCAAATAAATGTGGTTAATATTTTGTCAAATAGTTTTAAAAGAATGATGTAATTTTTTTTAGATTTCATAACCCTAAATATGAGAATTGATTAGTTATTATTCACCTACCGTATGTTATAATGCACGTTAAAAAAATCGACGTAACAACAAATAACTTCATTTGATAAACTTAGAAACGATTGGATTAAATAAAAGAAAAAAATGGAAGACTAGGCATAGATTAAAAGACAGAATGAATTGTGAGCAAATGTTTAGTTAAATGTAGCAAGAGATTGAAATTAAGATGAAAGAATCTAATAGATTTGTTAATCAAAAGCTAGAGAACTTTCTGCGTTCGTATGAAGCGAGAGTGATCATTAATAAGCTAAGTAAAAGTATCTTAAAGTTAAGTTTATATATTGCATTTATTAAAATTCGAAATTTTTAGTTTTAAATTTTAAAAGAATACTGATTTTTATGTGTGCAATGTGTATTGAACATATATATCAATTCTAACATATAATTGTATAAAGATACAAAATGTATTTGCAAACCAGTTTTAAAATTTGTGTGGTCTTCTATATTTGCATTCAGATTGTTGCAATGAAAAATTTTCGATCTGCAAAATGTGATTTAATCTTTAAGTCTTAATTAAAAATATGAAAAAACTAAAAAATTATTTTGTAATTTCCATTTGTGGACTAAGAACAAGCCATCCAGACAGAATGCCATAATTGATTATACAAATAATCTTGATGCAGTATTTGTGCATGTTTCATTAAATAAATGCATTTTGTTCAAAATTTTTCTTTTCATTTGTACATAATTTAAAATTATTGAAAAAAAATTTCCATAATTTATGCATCTTTTTTAATACTTTTTTTATTGTAGTGGGATAAGAAAAAGTTTTATACCTTTTTTGAGTTATTAAATCAACAAGTTGTTTACATATGAATATATAAATATTGATAAATGCAAAAAAAAATTTATCTCAAATTAAATTAATTCTTACTTTTTTGATCAAACAACTAATTGATTTAGAATTTGCCAAAAACATGATTACGAGCAAGATAAATTATTGATCACTTTCTTTTGTAAAACAATTTGAAGCGCATCTAAAAAGTTTTTATGATTTGACCTGAATTTCACAAACATTCATAGACTCAAAAAAATGCAAAAAATTTTGTAATTGTAAAAGATATATGAAGCTTAAATTCTATTCATTATAAGAATATTGTAAAAATACGGTTCAAGATTGAATTGTTTTTTAAACATAAATAAATGAAATAACGTTTATGAATTTAACGAATATAATAAGCAGAATATTTTTCGTCTTCCTTTTCAAGTTCAAATTTCAACAATAGTTTTCTTTTAAATTTTGAAATAAAAAAAATTTCCGAATTTAAGATATTCAGATACACTGATATTAGTGATATAAATATTTTGAATATATATCATAAAATGAAGTAGATCTAACTTTTAAAAATAAAACTATTTAATTTAAATATATAGATTGAAAAACTTGAAATGATAGAAAATTAGTTTTTTTTTCAATATTAGTCTGTAATTCAACAACATTCTTTCGATTCACCTACTTCATCATTGAATTCAATATCTTGAAGATTCGTTACCACGTGAATATCTTTCAAATGATTTGGATCAATTTTCGATAGGTTGTCTGATCTTTGAACAAGTATAACCTTAAATTTAACCTCTTTGGCTACTTGCATTCCTAAATGATCGAATAGTTTAAAAGTTATATAATTTTAATTTTTTAATTATAAATTAAATTACGTTTAATATTGTCTGTCAAATAAATCAATCTCTCCGGGTCACTTCGCAAAGCTAAACTTATTGCAATGAAACATTTTTTGTCCTCTTTACCAAAACTCGAAGGATCAAGGCAATTAGCAATTAAATAATTCAAATTGCCATTTATTGTATTAGCAAGAAATAATCGCTGACCTGTAGATTTACCGGATGCAAGTGTGTAAATTTTAATATATTTTCTGAACCGCCAGATTCTTAATGTGTTTTCAACATCTTCGTAAACACTAAATTAATTAAACTTGAATTTCAACCATCATGCTCTAGATATGAATCAATTTTATTGTTAACTTACTGAGCCTTTAATGTACCATTTTTGTATCCTTTAAACCAAATATCTTCGTAAAAAAAGAGTATAGTATTTCCATAAAATTTTTTTTCAATTCTAAATCGTACATTATCCTCAATCTGCTTTTTGACAGATTCCAATTCTTCGTCTGAAACAGTGTTAAAATTCATATTTATTTTAGGCGCATCTGGATGCAAATTCAAAAGTTCATCATTTTCTTTGATCAATCGATTTATTAACTTCACAAATCGTTTATCTCCATAATTTTCATTTATATAATTTCTTAAATTTTGCAATGCAAATTTTTTAAGCTCATTTTTGAACTCGTGTGAAGTAATCACACCGTAGATATCTGTCACTAATGAATTCGGAGTCTTTAATTTTACCTTTACTGTCGAATTATTTTCCATCTCTGAAAAAAACCTTTATAAATTTTAATAAATATATATTTCAAATTTAATTTAAAAAAAATAAAAGGATTCTGTGTATTTCAAACGAAAATAGAATTTCTTTTTATCAAACATAAATCAGAAATAAATTTTACTTTATTATAAATTTTTTAGCGATCAATGATCCAAGTAAATGTATTTTTATCAAAATACAACTTGAAATAATTTTTAATATATAAATCCATAAAATGACTTTAATAAAATAGGCTAAAATTTTTCTTTAAAAATTATTCTATATAGGAATATATAAAGTATATAAATATTTTAAGTCATATTAGTTTGGTTAATTAGATCTGGTAGCATATGAATCGAAAATCGATCGGTAATTTTGTCGTAAGGAGATTGTGTCAGACATCTGATTGGATCGTATTTGACTGTTAGTATGATAGTTGTAAAAGGATATTGCATCGATCTTTTAGTATAAATAGCTATTAGATCATCTTTAATTTTTTCAAAATGTTTATAATTAATTGTTAAGTAGTTAAGAAAGACACAATTCAATACAATATTATGCAAGTCATTGATATTCTTGAAATTATCGATTTGTATGGTTAATGTACGCAAATGTCTCATTTGAAGTAAAAAAGCAATATCATATTCATTTTTATGATCAATTAACGTAAAAGATGAAATATCTTTAAAATGAAGAGATATACTATTTAAGAGTTTTTGCTCGACTGGACAAACGATTTCTATTTTCTTAAGCATACTTCGATCAATCAATTTAGAGAGTTTATCAAAAAACAAAGCGGTACCCTCGGTAAGTTTGACCGTCCTTAAATTTTTCAAATATGAACTTATTTCTTTATTCATGTGCGGAATTAAATCCTTTTCGTACATTTCATATTGTCCAACCAATGAAAATAATTCAATGCTATCCGGAATAGTATCATAAGTCAATTCGACTTCATTTATTTGCAACGAGACCAAGTGTGGAAGAAATAATTTAGCACTCTCTTTAAAAAATTGAATTTCTGTATCTCGATAATTGCATTTATTCATTGTAGAATGCTCTTTAGTATTCGAATTTAGATGAATACACAATTCTAAATTTAGATTTTTTTCTATCTTTATATTAACCAGTTTAGTTATAGATCGAGTATACATAGATAATGCATGCCTTCGAAGGAAAAAATTAATGTGCAATTTTCTTAAAGTTGGTATTTTGATAAGTAGACGAGGAATTTGAGATGTGGTAAATAGACTGTTGTTCAATTCTAAATCAATCATTTTTAAAGAAATGAATTTCGACAATTCGTCCGGGTAGATACTATTTGTATAAATCAATTGGACAGTCTCAGTTGGTTCAATGTTATTGTGAATAAATTCGCAACCAAGTTCAATCACATAGGGAAATAGTTTTTGGTATTGAACATTATAATCTCGTACAAACAGAGTTCTGACGTTAGGATATTCCTTGCCTTCGGCGAATAAACAGCTACCTAATAAATATCACATATTTCAAAATAACAAAATTTTAATACATTTTTTAATTATAACAAATTTATATAATGGTTTGATTGAAATCAAAAAAGTAATCATTAGATAATCTCACCTTTTATAAAATTTAAATTTAATTCCCTGAGTCTGTCCATAAAAGTTAGGTCAATTGGTTCTTCGATTTTGTATTCCAATTGAAATTTCTCAACATAATTAAATATTTGATATTTTTTTTTGAATTCATCATCTGCTTTTCCTGTGATTAGTTGATAAAAAACATATTCTAATGATGATTCATCAAGTTTTTGATCTTTAATTTCTTTAACGATTAATTTCACATACAAATATTTACATGCCGTGTAGACCACATTTGTGAATCGTGGATCAACAAAAACCAAATTAAAATGATCTTTGAATGATAGATAAGAAAAAATTTTTCGCAAACTATCATCATCAAGATCTGTGAAATTCATCTCTTTGAATTTTCCATTCGATTTCTTATTTTACGACTTTGAATGAGATACGCGAAAAAATTAAAAAAGTAGACTGAGTAACAATCTCCTAAAAATTGTTTACATTCTCATCTAATATTATATAGTTGGAAAAATCTTTTAATACACATGTGCATGTTTTCAAATACGTTTAAAAAACTTGTTAGAACTTTCTTCTGATTCTACTACTCTTTTACGATAATTTTTTTCCAAAAATTTGTATTAATTAATGGTTAATTCTTGACATTAAAAATTCGAACAAGATCTTTACTCGATTATTTGTCTGCTTAGACACATTTGACTGCATTGAATTTTTTAATGCAATATAATTAAATATATATATTCAAAAAGAAATGGGCTAATAACAAACAATATTTTTTTGAATCATTAAGTGTTGAAATACACGACAAAAATTGACAAAATTTGGATTTTATTGAGTTTGAAAATAAAAAGTCGAGCACTATTTCAGAAGTAGAAAAAAAATTGCGACCCCAAATGTGATTTTTGGTTTTAAATATCAAGAAAAAGAAAATAAAAAAAAGTAAAAAAATAAAAAATTAGTTATCAATTTTGAAATAGAAACTTATGATTATTTTGAATTCAAATCGAAAAATTATTTTTATAATTGAAATTAATCACTTAATATCTTGATTGCTTTTCAATTGTTTTGATTCACAAATAAATGAAGTCAAATATAATATTTTTTTCAAATTTATGTTTATACATCATATGTATATTCATTCTAAATATTTATGATTTTCTTTCAAAAATATTAAGGGTAAATTAACATTGAACATATTGAAAAGAATATGTGATTCTAATAGGTTATGATGAATATTGTCAAATTTTTTTATGTTCTAATTTTACTGATAAATAGCTAAAGTCTAAATAAAGATTTTATTTTTAAACAAATCGATCACAATTAAAATGAGTGTCAATAATAGGCTAATTTTAGTCGCGAGAACAAAACTTTAATTTTAAATTTAGTTATCTAAGATTGATTCTGACGAAAGTTCATCAATTTTTTTTTTTTTTGCTTTTTTTGGAAGCATATATATTTTTTAATAATATTGAAACTGTTATGCTTGAACAGAATTGTAAAAATATTTTGATTTTTATTTTTAACTCAATGCCTTTTAATCTAAAAAATCATATTAGAACTATTTGAAGCCAATAATATATTTTATCTTTCAAAATTAGCGCCAATTGACTGCAAAAAGAAAATATTAAAACCGTTTTCAACACAATTCGATGAGAGGTAAGTTTACATGCGCAAATAATTGTCAAATATAGTCAAAACAGTCCTCTTTCTTCGCTGATTGTTGTTCGATAGTTCGCTTATTTTTTGTAATTGAATAATGTGTTAAAGGGAAATATCTTTATTCAATTGAACGAAGTGGTCCAATTGTGATTAAATTCCAATTATTTGAATTGATTGTTAGTTCTGAGAAACCTGGAATCATTAATTAGTTCGCACTTGCTTTTTCCGTTTCTCACCAACGTAAACCTATTTTTAAATTAGATTAGGAAATCAACTTAAGTATGTGTTTCCAATTTATTTTTTACAATCTTTTTTTTTCTTTCTCAATAAGTCCGATCTAACATAATTGATAAAGTTCGATTCTTTATATTTATTAAATCAAATTATCAAGGACTAAATTTACAGTTCATATAAATTTTATTATTTTTATTTATTATTGATTACGTATTACAAAAAATTTTCTCTTATAATTGTGAAATCGATTTTGTGCTTGACTAAATTTAGTATCATCGTTCAAGTTATTATCTTAAAATTATAAATGAAATAAATAATAATGTTAATAACATAAGTAATTTATAGAGCTACTCATTAATCCATCTAAAGTGAATTGATAATTAATTTCAATAAAATAAAGCTCATTTTTGTAATTCTAAAATGTTCTAATTTTTGCTTTTTTCTCAACAGCTCACTCAAAAATTACGTGCATTACCAAAAAGTATTTTACATGAATTAATTGTCTTTGAAACTAGTCAGCAAGTGTGTTCAAAAAATAAAATAAAATTATTAATATTTGAACATTTACAAAAAGTTTAAATTATCCAATAGTATTATTAAAATGGTTTACGGCAATGATGGTATGTCACAATTGATTCCAATTGTGAATCGTTTGCAAGATGCGTTTACACAACTTGGAGTCAATTTTGCTCTTGATTTACCTCAAATAGCAGTTGTTGGTGGTCAGTCTGCTGGTAAATCATCCGTGCTTGAAAATTGTGTAGGAAGGTACGTGCATAATTGAATTTATTCAATTTTTTATTTTATGATTAATTTTTATCTTTCAATATTAACAACAAACAGAGATTTTTTGCCTCGCGGTTCAGGTATTGTCACAAGGCGGCCACTGATTTTACAGCTCATGAATTCAACATTAGAATATGGCGAATTTCTTCACTGTAGAGGTAGGAAATTTATGGAGTTTGAAGAAATAAGAAAAGAAATTGAAGATGAGACAGATAGAGCGACTGGACCCAATAAAGGTGAAATTGTTTTTTTTTTTTGTTAATTTGAAATTTAATAATCATTCTTTCTATTAGGTATATCGCCTGTGCCAATCAATTTGCGTATCTATTCGCCACATGTTCTAAATTTGACGTTAATCGATTTACCTGGTCTAACGAAAGTACCAGTCGGCGATCAACCCCTTGACATCGAACAACAAATTCGTGATATGATTTTGACTTACATTCGTAAAGATACTTGTTTGATCTTAGCTGTGACATCGGCTAATCAAGATTTAGCAACTAGTGATGCCCTGAAATTAGCGAAAGAAGTTGATCCTGAAGGTTTGCGTACGATTGGTGTAATTACTAAACTTGATTTAATGGATGAGGGGACTGATGCGAGAGATATTTTAGAAAATAAATTGTTACCATTGAGAAGAGGTTATATCGGTGTGGTAAATCGAAGTCAAAAGGATATTGAAGGAAGAAAAGATATTAAAATTGCAGTGGATAATGAGCGTAAATTTTTCTTATCTCATCCATCTTACAGGTAAGTTTTTTTTAATTTTCTAGTAGCGTTAAGAAATTTTCTATACAATTCTTTTTATCTACAAATCTTTTAAATGAGTGTGTAATTACAGAATTTTATCGAATTGAGTGCTAAGTTTAGATTAAAAATTAAAAAATTATTCATTTGATTGGTTTTGATCGATGATTTATGATGAGCAGGAAAAAAAACACCCTATTTTTAATTCAATCGTTAAAGCTATCCATTTCTAAATTTAAACAATTAGGTAACAGAGCTTTTAGCTATAAATCTTTTTTTGCCTATTTCAGAGGATGTTTTAATTCAATAATTTTTGAATAGATTTCTTTAACCTCAGATTAAAATAATTAAGATCGATCAATTTTTAGAATTATTATACATTTTTTTATAAAATATTTCTATATTTCTTATACTCAATCTTCATAAACTTGATAGGTTACGCATGTGCTCACATGCTTGAATAGAACGTAATTCTGTACTATCGTTGATTTAATTCTTTCAATCTGAATATTTTTCCATTTGAGAAAGTGAAAATTTTGTGTATTCTTTCTATGTATAGGATTAAATACAGAAATTTGTATAGGGCGTTTCATGATTTTTGCATAATGATACCCGAAAGATAAATATTCAAAAATCACACTTTAATCGAGTCGTTATGTTATTTTATTTAAAAAAAAAAATAATTTTTGAGTGCTCGTGAGAAAAAAGTTAAGCTTATCAAACCATTGAAAATGGACACAATATCAAATTGTGTAAAAAGTCTAAAATCAAAAATTTTAGATTGACAGAAAAATTAAAGGCCAAACTTATATAAATAAAAAAATAAAGTAATAATATACAAATAGGTAATAGTATTTCTACCAAAAAAAGATAAAATGATCTTAAAGTATCACATTTTCAACAGAAAATTTCCAAATTCTATCGATGATTTTTTTGATTAATCATATAAGTATAAGTATATATAAGTATTTAAGGAGAATCAAGATATCTTATTGATAATCGATCAAAATTTGATCAAATATAATAAATCAATAAAGTATTTCGAATTATTAATTTCAGCCTGTTAAAAATTATTTATTGAAAGCACGAAAAAATATTTTTTCTTCAGGACAATTATTCATTTATCGAATTAAAATCGTTAACAAAAAAATCTGGTTATAGTTTGACAGCCTCAAATTTTTATGCTCGTTGTTCTGATTCCTCTCAAAATTTTATTTAAAAATTAAAATAAAATTTATTAGAACCAATCCCGGTAAAAGAATATTATAACTAGAACTTTTTTAGACTTTTTAAAAGTATTTTAGCCCTTAGATGGCGTTACAAAAAAAAAAAAATTAATAAACATCTTATCAGTTTTTCTAATCACAGACATTGATTTATACACTTCAATTGTATCAAATGATACCATACACTTCCAAAAAATAAAAGTAAATAAAACTTACTTATATACATGTTTGACATGTTAATGTACTTTTTATTTGAATTTCATTCAGAAAATTTAAATTCATAAGAATTCACTGCAATATACTTAGGTTCTAATGACAAAATTTTTTTGAAATTACCATTGTTAGATATAAAAAAAAATATTGAACACTTTAACACTGTTATTGTGATTTTATTTTATTCACCTCATCACTTTAATGAAAATAGGCACATGGCTGATCGTATGGGTACACCATATCTACAGCGTGTACTTAATCAACAATTAACCAACCATATTAGAGATTCATTACCAGCATTAAGAGATAAATTGCAGAAACAGATGTTAACACTTGAGAAAGAGGTCGAAGAATACAAAAACTTCAGGCATGATGATCCAACAAGAAAGACAAAAGCCATGTTACAAATGATTCAACAATTACAAACAGATTTTGAGCGTAATATCGAAGGCTCTGGCAGTGCGGCGATCAACACAAGCGAACTTAGTGGAGGTGCTCGTATCAATCGTTTGTTTCATGAACGTTTTCCTTTTGAAATAGTTAAAATGGAATTTGATGAAAAGGAACTTCGTCGTGAAATTGCATATGCAATCCGAAATATTCATGGTATTAGAGTCGGTCTTTTCACACCAGATATGGCATTTGAAGCCATAGTTAAGAAACAAATCGCTAGACTCAGAGAACCATCGTTAAAATGTGTTGATTTAGTAATTACTGAGTTAGGTAATGTTGTTCGCCGTTGCACGGATAAAATGAAAAAATATCCTAGACTCAGAGAAGAGACTGAGAAAATTATTACTGGCCATATTAGAGATCGTGAACAACTTACTAAAAATCAATTGCTTCTGCTTGTTGATGTAGAACTCGCTTACATGAATACAAATCATGAAGATTTTATTGGCTTTACCAAGTAAATTTATTAATTTGTATTAGAATACATTTATGTAATTAATTATCTGGTTTTATTTATTTAGCGCTCAACAATCAGCTGACGCTAATAGTTCGAAGAGAAAACCAGGTAATCAGGTAAATCGATCGTTTATTTTATTTTTTTTTTTCTTTGACTTGATGCTAATTATTTTATAAATTTCACTATCTCTACTAACCCTGATCGTTCGTTTTTCACGAATTACTAGCAGCAAGGTGTATGTACTAATACTAATTTATATTTGAACTTGATTAAATTCAAAATCTATTTTTTTCTTACAACTCATTTTTTATTTAAATCATTTAGGTTATCCGTAAAGGTTTCATGTGCATTCATAATTTGGGTATTATGAAAGGGGGTTCAAGAGATTATTGGTTTGTTTTAACTTCAGACAATCTAAGCTGGTTTAAAGATGAAGAAGAAAAGGAGAAAAAATTCATGCTTCCTTTGGATGGTTTGAAAATAAGAGATATAGAAAGTGGTTTTATGTCTAGACGACATACGTTCGCACTTTTCAATCCTGATCAAAGGTTCGATTATTTATATAATTTTTGTGTCTCTTTTTCAATTAATTTAGTTTTTTTTTTTTTTTAATTAGAAACGTCTATAAAGATTTCAAACAACTTGAACTGTCTTGCGAATCTCAAGGTAATTTTGAGTTTGTTACAATTTTTTTCTTATGATATCCATGAATTAAAATTTTTTATTCTATTTTAACAAATATCAATACAATTTACCAAATTATTTTTAAGAATACAACTCGTAGAATAATTTGTGAAACTTGAATTATTATTAAGTTCTTGTATCAATTTTTGAATCTTATATTCGAACTTATTGTTGTTTGATTTTGTTAGATTCTAGATTTTTCAAAAAGCATTCCAAAACTAATTAATATTTTCAAATTTTAAGCATTAATTTTAATGAATTTCACTTTTGATTTTGTTTGAGGTCAAATTTATTAATTTTTTTACTTTTCTTCTTCTGTTATCCGTTTGCGATTTTTTTTCTGTTGAAATTGTAGAAGGTAAGTTCAATTAAGTTATATTTGCTAAAAAATTTTTTTGAAAATGTATTATTTAATGTTCACATTCTTTTGGCATTTTTAATATCAAAAATTGGAAAACTCAGATGTAGATTCTTGGAAAGCATCGTTTTTACGTGCTGGCGTATATCCCGAAAAAACGCCAATTGAATCGCATAATGGTGACGAACAAATGACAAGTAATGAAGTCAGTTCTTTGGATCCTCAATTGGAGCGTCAAGTTGAAACTATTCGCAATTTAGTTGATTCTTATATGAAAATTGTAACTAAAACATTCCGTGATCTAGTACCAAAGTGTGTTATGGCTCTGATGATAAATAACACGAAAGATTTCATTTACGGTGAATTATTAGCTAATCTGTATGCGGCTGGTGATCAGGCAGCAATGATGGAAGAATCAAAAGAAGAAGAACGTCATAGAGAAGAGATGTTAAGAATGTATCATGCATGTAAAGAGGCTCTGAGAATAATCGGCGATGTATCAATGCAAACCACTTATACAGCTGCACCACCACCTGTCAAAGATGATAATTGGTAATTATAAAATTATAAAACAAAATATTTAAACTTATAATTAATAATAATATTAATTCAAAAGGTTGAGAGCATCATCGTCCTCTCCTACACCAACATCACCGAATGCAACAATAAAGCGACCACCTCAACAACCGCCACTATCGCAAAATCGAGTACCACCTAATCCACCTGGTAGACCAAATGTGCCCAATCGAGGTGCTCCACCAGCTCCAGGAAATCGACAACTACCACCCCCATTAATACCAACGTAAGTATTTAAAGTTCTATTTTATTATTTTATGAACATAGATTTATCTCTTTTTTTAAATAAATTCTTAACAAATATTAATTCGATATTTAATTAAGATTTTTTTCATTTCCTATCTTATCATCTATACCAATCTTCTAATCCATCTGTCACTCACTCCTACTCTTATTATCTTCTAACAAATTCATCATTTAAATTTATTAAGACGTCGATAAATTCATAATTTATCTAAAAATATTTCTATTTAAAATTAAATTTACTTATAAAATCTTTAATCGAGAACGCAATCACCTCATAAACTATTATCTATTGTTGTGATATATCGAAATTTAAATACTTTATCGAATTACTTGAAAAAAAAATCCATTTTTGAAAATCCGCTTTTTTTCTTTTTTAAAACGTAGACGAGGGGCTGCTGGAATTAGCATACCTTCAAGAGTAATCTCCCAAGCAATAGGAAATCAAGTAGGAACTGTAGTCGGTAATGCTGTGATGGATTCAATGAAAGAGTCAATGATGGATGCATTCAAAAAAAATATGAAAATATGATTGATTGTTGTGATAATCGATGAGAATTTTTTTCAGAATAAATTAGCTTGTGTATTTAATATAGCTAATTTATTTAAATTTATTGAATTTTTAGGGAAACTCACACATACTCTTTTTTGTTATCTGAAAAGTTGTTCAATCAATTTTTCAAGAACTGTTATTTTTTTTGAATTTTTGTTATCGTTAAATTTGAAACATTATATTTATTTAAACAAATAGAGAAACAAACATTCCAAAAGCATTAATTATCAATCTGATATACTTTAATTATATGAAATTTAAATTTACACATTATAATTGAATTTTCACAAGTGAATGAAAAATGATATAAATATTTTTCAGGTTGAATAACACTCATTTCATATAGCTACTAATTAATTGACTTGATCATTTTAAAGTCATTTTTTTATTTCGAAAATCTTAGTCCATCTCCGACTAATGGTCAACATTATCGAGATAAAACCAATTAAAGCTTTACTATTCATACACAATTTAACTGC
>BLXL01011435.1:0-10935 GCA_023170135.1 Acarapis woodi | reverse complement strand
TCGTGGCTGGGCTATCGCCACGCTTCGCTCGCGATAGCCACAGCCACCGTGACCTTCACCAGACAAAATAACCCGCTTCTAAACCCACCCATCCACCCCTCTGCGGAGGCATATCCTGCGGAGCAAATAACCCACCAGAATAAATCCATCAAACCAGCAAGCCTTTCCGCTTCGCTAAACAAATTTGATTAAGTTGACTGGCACAGCAAGTAGATGACCCATTGCCAGAATGCTAACTCGGCAGCAGCAAATTCCTGAGCCTGAACTTTCCACCAAAATAAGAATGCTAACACGGCAGTGGCAAATCTTTGTGATTATCATTAAAATCAATGACTTTCTTTACATTAACTGCTTCCATTTCGTGTTTCGTTGGGTCAGCGTTCGTTACATTTCAAACAGAAATTCATCGTGCGATCAGTCACGGCTCATCCCTGCAAGCAATTTAAGTTACATCTTGGAAGCGACACAAACGATAGAGAATATTACCGAGATTACTGACCATAATATGACCTTCTACCGAAAGTTGGGAAATGTTCAACTTCCCACAAGACATTGAATTCATTGACAATTTACCGTTTAGCTTTCAGGTTTCTAAACTCAGAATACGAATAATACCGGGCACAGCTTCACTTTCCGTCATATACTGCTCACATAACCTACTTTCTGTAAAACTTTAACCTTTAAGAAAGCAGAAGCTCAATTATTCAATTGTCAAGTAATAGATGAGATTGAAGCCATATTTGATGAATGCTATGCTAAGGCTTACTGGAGCTTGGCATCCATGGTCCATTAAACCTAGCATATATTAAGTACAATTGGTCCATTGTCCAGCTGAATTCTTTGGTTAGGCGAAGCATATCTTTGTAATGCTCCAACTACGAGGAGGACAACAGAAACATAACATTATGGGGGAAATCTGTGTTCCACTTTCAAATGTTGGTGTGATCATAATCCGATCTTCAAGTTTCCCAAATCGTGTTAAATTTCTGTTTGGTAAGGGTCCCCCCTTTGCATCGATAAAAGGAGATAATTCTTCATAAAGCCAGTTATAGCTTCACGTTTAGCTCTTGACACTCTGAAAATGTCATCGCTGACCAAAATTCCTAAAGCAGAATACACGAGCTGTTAAACAAAAATGTGTCGGAGTTAATTCCCAAACTCTTATCTGCTAGTCCAAAATATTATCCCACCAGTAATTTGGAAAATGTAATCCGAATTTGTTCCTGACCATGATTCCACGAGCAATAAACGAGTTACCTTCTGCTTTCGTTGGTTAAGAACTATAACATAAGGGTGGAAGCGTAGCGGGCGGGTTGATTAAGTCTATTATCGTCCCACCCCTCACTTCCAGCCCTTCTTTGAGAATCCTGCAGAGCTATTCCCAGCACCGTCCATAAATAGCATGCCAGCTCCTATTTCGTGTTTTAAGAAAACAGAAAAAACCTTTAAAGAAGAAGACAAGAGCTAAATCTGCTAAAATACTTTTGGATTGACTGGATCTTGGGCGCCATGGCCCAGTCTGCCCAAAAGTATTAAAGCATTTATTATAAAGCTAGTATGGCCATAGCATTCCCCCAAGTCATTTCTCCTTCCACCCTTCCTACTTCGTGTTGAACTTCACGAGATAAATCACAAAGATCCATGCCGGAGCTGTGTAATTCTTAAGATGGTGTGGGCTAATGTAAGAAAAGAGAATTTATTAAAGCAAGTAAAAAAGCTAAATTATACCATTAATCCTATTGGGGGAAGATCCCTCGGTATTAGTTCGTAACCTCGTGGTCAATCGACCCAAAGTGAACTGTGACGGTATTCTTCTGGGAAATACTTCACCCTGCCAGGATTTGCTAAAGGTGTAATTGTAATCTTGGTCCAATTTCCGTCCCACATTCTCATGCGGTTACAAACTAACTGTAACTTTAATCGCACGATGAATTTCTGTTGATGACGATAAGACGTCCATCCAGCATGTAACTGCTAGACCAAGCTACCAATATTCAAGTTCCAGTTTCTGTTTCCTAAAGAAGAAAGACGTAGCCTCATATTCATTGCTGGTCTATAAACTCGGAGATTCAATCCAAGAAGGTGCAGGTGATTAATAGAATTCGGAAAGATTATGGGACGTGAAATTGAACTCGAAAATGACTCCAATCTCCTAAGTCCCGTGTCCGATTTACAAAGGCTAAATTATGCCATTATGAGTGGTATTCCATCAATAGAAGCAAGATCTGCCTCCACCAATTAAATGATAACGAGAGGACAAAGTAAGTCAATGCTGGTCGAGCTGGATGCTTCGCTAATATACACCAGAGCAAGGACTTAATCTGTATTAAGAATTATAACGAAGAGTGGACCAATTTGTCCCAAATGTAATCTTTGAAAGTTTATAATCGTAGATACTCGGACAAAGTTCAGTCGCTACTTCAACTAACCAGCCCCACCCTTCACACATGGGACCTAAAAGCTTATTGCATGCTACAAATACTAATCCCAGAAATGTTTCCCAAATAAGTAAATCTCAACCACAATATTACCACAAAGCTTTACGTTACATGAATCTGATCGCCTGTTGTATCACCAAACTGCCTGTGGCATCCGATACCAATTCCTGCTTCCGCTAAAAAGATTATGCCGCCAATAACTTCGCCCTTCGTGATCATAAAGTCACCACAAGTAGAATCTCGGTCGGTACGTCCCATATCTTGGTGGATAATTGTCAGAATTGAAAGCCAAATATAGAATCGAAGCCCAAGCCTCGCCCATATTACATTGTGTATCCTCTGAATAAGGATCTAATTCCGCATTCGTGTTTGCTAAGATAAGCAAAGTAGCTCCAAGTTTGTAGTAGGATACAGAAACTGTTCTGATAAGATTAAGCTGTGGTAGCACATTTATCTCGTCACGAGTGAAACTGTCGCCTGAAAGTCTTTCTAAGACTAACAGAAGTTTAATGTTAATGCTATTCTGGTCTCCTAACATTATTTGGGAAGCAATCACCGCTCTTGGAATCGAAGCCCAAGCCTCGCCCATATTTAGGAGCTACATTGCTCCCAGCTATACAAATAAGATCCAGAATTAGCCCAGGCCATTAATACAAGGCAAATCCTAAATAATGCTGGTGATGTGATCAACTGCTGACCCAAACCGAGAAAGTTCTGCTAAGACGAGAGGAAAGATAAATCTAGAAATTAGCGGCGAAACCATTAAGCTACCAGCCCATGCCCATGTCCAATTCTCAAATGAAGCGTGATTGACCAGCCCAAGTATATAAAAGCTAAACTAATAGCCCACTGCTAAAACATCATGCTGGTCAGTAGGAATTCACAAACCAGTAGTTGAGACCAATGAGCTTTTATTCCGCGATTAGTAAATCGACTTAACTAAAATACTTCAGCCCATTTACTAAAGCTCAATTGAATCATCCGAGTAAGATGTGTGTCAATCGACCCAAAGTAATATGGGACGTGATGTAATCACAAAGTAATTGGTTGGTCGGTCAGGCTATTAGCCAAAGATCTACGAGAACACAATCAAAGTATAGTGCTAAGCCATCGAAGCCAGAAACTTGTGTAATGATCTTGCTCGGTACCTTGACCAATTCAACGAGATAGATTCCCAATTCGAAAGCCAAGATAAACTCTCAAAGTAGCTTATTTCAGTTGAGAAAGCTTCCACTACTAACTTTAATTTGGTGGATCTCGAAAAAAGATTGCAAAGAGAATGACACCTAAGGTACAAGACCACAAAGATAACTAAATAAGTAGGAAAAGCCGTATTTACAATCGAAGCCAAAATCTCATGAAATGATTCTGCTCGGTACCATGACCGATTACGTCCACAACTGGACCAATAATTTGTAGAATTTAAGAAAGATGATAGATTTGTCTTTATAATGTGGTGGCTGGGCAATCATATCATCGTAAGTAAAGGCTGGTGGACCGTAGCTGGAATTTTACCAAAGTGAGGGAATTGATCAACTGGTGTAATCCTACTGTGGGTCTATCAGCATGGAGCTTGGACTTGCATCAAACTGACCCAAACTCCTTTCTGCTTTTGGATGATCTTTAGTACAAAGTTAAGGTTTTAGAAAATCTTTTCCCAAAACGTGTAAAATTTCCTGTCGGTAAGGGTCCCCCCTTTGCTTTCTTAAAATGGAGTAAATTTTTCACATGACTCATAATAGCAGTGGTTTAGCTCTTGGTGCTATGAAAAATGATGGCGCTGACCAAAAAATATAAAAGCTCATATACTCACTAAATTATGGGTCTAACTCATTTGTGACGAAAATTGAAAGTAGTGAAAATCTTTCTAAAATTTCATCAAATTAGAAAACAGAAAACCAAAGTGGGCGTCGGTCAATTATTGACAAATGCTAGTCATAGCAACACTTTACTGGCATTCTGACTTCGACTTCACCAAAAATTAATCCCACCAATATCTGCTTTAACCTTTAACCAAAAGGCGGGAGTCTGCTCCCAATTCTTGTTATGTTATGCCAATAACGTTTTTTAGAAACTCGCGTTTGGTCACGCAGCATTTACAGCTTTGGTATTTAGTTTGTGCTACACAAACACTTTCGGCATTCTGACTTGACTTACTTTATAAGAAAATTGAAGACTGGTAGATTATCCAAGCATTAAGAATAATGTGGGGCATTGGTCACATGTTTCCAAAAGTTTACAACCTGAAACGTGACGAACGATTTATGCTGGGCTGGACCATTTACCCTTCTATGTGAGCGAATGGATTAAGTTTAGTGGGCTATTAATGGTTTAAAGTTGGTAGATTTGTCCACAAAGTCATTGAAAGTACGGTTTAATATTGGTAAAGTCGTCGCTGCCGGTTTATTTTCTTGACATTTGTCAAAGAAATCAATGAATTTATGACATTACCTGCTTCTTTCTTAAAGAGAAACCTTTAATGGGAATTGCTAAGAATACCAGTCACAGAAACCTATTCTGCTAATTTAGCTTTTCTTAAAACAGAACCTTTAAAGAAAGTGGTAAATATCCGCCGGTCCCAGATTTACCAAAGAAATAAAGAATCATAACGAGAAGATAAAGTCATGCTGGTCGAGATGCCCCCACATTCTGTTTTCCCACCATAAATATCTGTCCATCTCCAGATCACGAAACCTAAGTCATTGATTATGTGACAAATTGAAAGTAGAACTGAGCAAGAATGAATGCATGAAGATTCGGACGGGAATTTGATCAAAGTACCGTCACAGCTTCACTTTCAGCTGATATTCTGCTCCCATTAATGGAATATGGACGAGAAGAAAGCATAAAGGGTCTAGTGCTTCTCGAGGATCTTTGTACCAAAAATAGGCTTTTAAGTTTTTTAGTTGCCCAAAACGTGTAAACTATTTCTTTAGTAAGGGTCCCCCCTTTGCGATGGGAAATTGAACTAAATGTTTCAGAAAGTCAAGAATAGCAACAAAATAGTCTTTGGAGCTTCGAAAATGATGGCTCTGACCCAAACCAGATAAAAGCTCATAGAGTAACTAATTCATTGGTCTCATGCGTTTGTGGCGAAATTGGAAATGGATGAAAAATCTTCCTTCAAATTCAGAATCTTAAAGCGAACAGAAAGTTGAGCAGTCGGGACAATTTGACCAAGAATACCGCCACAGCTTCAGTTTACTGATATTCAGCTCCGATTTACTTCTTCTTAATAATACAACACTTTTCTTAGGAAGTCTTACCAATTAGTGGAATTAAAAGCTCATTGGTCTCACAATACTCTTATAGTTCGTGATTTACTGCTCCCATTTAGCTTTTTACCTTTAAAGAATACAGAAGCCTGACCCAACTTATGTTAGAATTCTTAACAAGAAACCTGAAAGGTAATACCAGTCACAGACTTCTTACCTTTAAAACCTTTAAAAATGTAAACTAAATCGTCAATTGCTTGTGAATTTATGGGTGGATGTCTCACCGGTCCCAGTTTCCGATTTATTCAATTGTAACGAATATTGTGGCCATCTTATGTAAACCAAAAACAGAAAACGCATAAATAATCCGCTGAATTCGAAGAAAGTACTTGTATAACTAGTAATGTTGGTGCTATATTCCTGCGGAGCAATAAGCTCGTGGATTTTGTATTTAAGTCTGGTGGGCTTATGTTCTGGTCGGTCGAATAAATGTTGGTGGAATTCGGTAAAGTTCTGGTGGATTGTGTCTGGTGGGTCGTGGAAGTGAAGGCGCAGCAGCCGAGATGCAATGGCAATTTTTGTAGGCTCCGGTCTCCTTAAGGAGACCGGAGCCTACAAAAATGCCATTGCATCTCGGCTACTGTGCCCTCACCAGCCCACCAATCTTATAATTCCACCAGAACTTACAGACCGACCAGAACATAAGCCCACCAGACTTAAATACAAAATCCACGAGCTTATTGCTCCGCAGGAAACATACGATTACTTTGAAGGTATATTTACGCATTTTCCGTTCACTTTTACAAAAACATGGCCACAATCGTAGGTTATTACTTGACATTTGTCCCCAAATACATGCTCCAAAGACGCTTTTCTTTTAAAGGTTTTTTCTGTTTTCTATTTTAGTAAAATACAAACACAATCTTCGTAAATTACTGACATTGCTTCTGTTTTCTTAATTTCTCTTTAAGAAACACGAAAGAGGAGCAGTTAATGTCAAGAAAATGCCATAAAGTCATTGATTCCATTGACAATTTAACGATTTAGCTTTCGGATTCTTAAAGGTTTCTTTTAAAGTAAAAAGGTTAAATTAAAGCAGTAAATGTTAAGAAAATGTAAGCTGTGGATAGTATTTAGTCAAATTCCTCTCTATAATCTCATGTCTTTTCTGTTTTTAAGAATTTGATGAAAGATTTCATCGATTTAGGATTTGGCCACAAACGCATGAGACCCATAAATACCTGGGCTTATAAGCTTTAGAAACATTTAGGATCAGAGCATCATTTAAGAAGCTCTAAGAGCTAAACTCGTTGGCATTGTGGGTCAGGTGAAAGATTTATGTCATTTTCAACTTGCAAAGGGGGGACCCTTACTGACAGAAATTTTAACACGAATTGGGGCATTAAAAACTAAAAAGCCTATTTTGTGGGTTTAGCTTTAAGAAGACGAACATTGGAACAGTAAATGTCAGAAATATCATTGATTTACTTGACAATTGACCGATTTAGTTCCTGTACCGAGTTATAGTTATGGGGAAAGATTTCTGCGAAGCAGTCAAGACTGTGGGTCATTTGTGGGATTTTAAAGGGTTTGTTTTAAAGAAAGAGGTTAAATTCTTAAAGTAAACTGGGGACAGAAAAGTCCACTATGATTACCAAAAGATAAGCTGTGACTAGCATTTGGGCAAAGTTAGTTCTGGTTGGTTGGAATTTTAGCGAAGTGAATAATGCTATAGATATGTGATTGATTGGTCTCTCATTAGCTGATCGGCTTGTAAGTAAGAAGGGTGGAATTGAAAGATGGGCTTGGTTTCGATCTTTTCTCGTGCTGGTATGATTCTTGGCAATCTTTTACTTTTCATGGTGGACTTGGCCTATTGATTGATTGACCGATGCCCAACTTATTTTTGTCTCGCTTTAAGAATCCGAGATTTGATGAAAGTTTTATCAATTTCTGTTTTCGTCACAAATGAGTTAAAGCAATAATTTAGCGGGTCTATGAGCTTTAGAACCTTTGGGTCAGCTTGATCATTTAGAAGCTCCAAAAGTACTAATTCGTTGCCATTGTTGGTCTGGTGAAGAGTTTACTCTATTTTAAGAAAGCAAAGGGGGGACCCTTACCGATGAAATATTTTACACAAATCGTGTAAAGAATTTCTAAATCCTTAATGTCATAACGGAAGCTGCGACTGTAATCTTGAGCAAATTCCTGTCTACATTCTGAAAGCCAAAAGGTTACCGAAGTAGAACTTTAAAGTCGTAAACTAGAACAAGATCAACCCGCCCGCTACCGGTGTAGACTATTACTGAAAGCAAATAAGGTTTGGGGGAAATTGCTTCGCAGGATATAGGTGTAAGCAAGCGTGTGAGATTCGCTTCAGTGCTTTTCAGGTTCATGTTGGTCTCATTGTGGTTCGGTCAGTTATAGAGCTGCAATTGATTTAGTTCGTAACCTTTGGCGATGCATTTAGTCAGAAAGTGTTGCTGTGACTATTATTTGTGGTCCAATCTTTATAACATTGTCAGTTACATGCTGAGTCTTTGCTCCCATTGGGTGAAATATCCGCCAAGATGGGATGCACCGACCGATATTATACATAGAACTAATGTTCTGCTCGGTACCTTAGGCGTCATTCTCTTTATAATCTATTTTCAAGATCCACCAAAATAAAGTTTAGCAATGGAGCTTTCTGGGCTGGTAGATTAGCAATTGTGGGCTGGAGCATAATCTAATGCAGTTAATTCGATTACCATCGTGGAATTAAAAGCTCATTGATTGGTCCATCTTGCTCCTATTGGTGCTATTCCGAGTTAATAATTCCAATCGCAGAAGGGCATGGGCTGGTGGAATTATCAACTTACTCGTCTCGTCGGTCGGTCAGTTTATTACTTAACATTTGACCATTTCAAATATAAATCGCTCCTCGTTTCTGCTGGTGTTAGATGATTGGCTCTGCAGAGAATGCTTTGTATTAATCGTCTCAAGTTTACTTTTCCCATGAGCTTATCTCATATTCGGTGGATGGTTCACTCATGAGTTATCTTCCTATTTAGAAGGCTGTAATATGGTTATGGCCGCCGGTTCTATTGGCCATTCGGTATTAGCAATTTGTGGACCAGAAGCAGCCGGCACTTTCTCTCGCTGGTTAATTATTGGTGGACTGGGCCATTCACGATTCTCGAGTTGGTGAAACTGTTCTGGTGAGACCTTTGTAGCTTTTCATGTTGGACTTGCTTATGACGGAGCATTAACTGGAAATGCTTTGATCTCATGGCTGGTATCGGTATGCTTATCGGTCTTCTTAATCTGGTTTGGGCTATTATCGAGGTTCTTTTCTCTAAGGTTTCACAACTGGACTTTGAATCCTTTCCATATGATGGGAGTAGCAGGTGTCTTAGGTGCTGCTCTTCTTTGTGCTATTTGGACTGGAAATGCTCGTCTAACTGGACTTACTTACTTCGTGGTCGGTATTCTTCACTTTAATTTAGAAGATTGTGCTGGCGCTAATACTTTCCGTGCATTCTTATCTGGTTTAACATCGTGGCTGGATGCAGCGGGCAATTGTCAGTCACCTACGCCATTAAGCTTATTATTAGGGCATTATTCTTGGCTTACTTGACCACGGAGCTGCAATTGAATTACAACTTCCCGAATACACAGCCGGTCAATGCATATGCTGGATTCATGGATAGATATAGTCGGTCACATGATCTACTTTGGGTCAAGGATTTATGGTTGGACTGACCAGCAGATAATTGAAGTACCAACTCACGATCTTTGAATTTGGGCTTATGACTTTCGGGTAATCTTTATACATTTAATGGATCACGTTGTCCGAGCAGTATTATATACACATTGAGCTTATGGATTTGGCGATAGAATAATCTTACTCGCTGCTATCTTCGATTCTGCTTGGCTAATGGACCATGGCCACCAAGTTCCAGTATCCAGCAGAATTAGCTTGTGGGTTATATATTCTTGGGTTCAATTGAGCTTTGAAAGTCAGCTCCGACATATTTTATATAGCCTAGCTTGGGCTTCGCTATTCTTGAATCTACTTCGTCTTAGTTTCGTGAACTCGGTGAAGTTTATGTCGATTGTGGACAGTACATTAGTTCAGGTGACATGAGACTCAGGCGATGAAGACTATTGCTTGGTGGATTGGGCGATGGCAGATAATTGCGAAAGCAGAATTTGATCATGAATTTGTGACCGAAGTGAGCTAGGTGACTTATACAACGTTCTTAATGTGGATGGGTTAGTTCTATACCCATTATTGGCAAGGATTTGCTGGGATTTATTGGCATTATGATCGGATGTGTGATGTGTATCTGGGATTGTTTTAGGTGTTCCAGATGCCATATCTGGCGAGCCTAGTTATGGTCTGCCTAACTTACACATTTCTATAACCTAGCTGGGCTTCTTTGGATCTTATTTGTTCACATGGGAGCACTGCTCCTTTAATTTATGTAACATTGCAGGTTTCATATCGATGGCCTGTATCCGCTGGATATTGACAATCTATTGCCAGTTTGTGATCACATCATGCGTTTAATGCGGAATTGTAGCATGGATTAAGCTATAGATATTGATCTTGTTTCTCGTCCCATGAATCTTTCGTCTTTCTGACTTTCGGTATTATATCTCGGCCATTCAGTTCATTAACACAAACTAGGCGGTATAATCTATGTCCATTGCGTGCAATAGCGGCTTAGTTATATATTCTTTGACCATTTTACTTTGTTCTTAATAAACACGTGGATTAGACGAGGTGGGAGCTATTTTCGTCTTCAATTTTTCATCGCTTCACGATTTGTAGAAAATGAAAGTTGGAGCAGCATATAAACACTGTTTTATAAAGTCTGTTCAGTCGGGAATGTCAGTAAAATGTTGCTGTAACTAGCATTTGGTGATTCACTGTTACAATTAACCGACCGAAAGCAAAAACTTTGTACGATTTAGGACACGGAAAACAGAAACTGGAGCTAGTTGTAGGCTTTATTCTTCTTGACATGTTGGCAATGTTTAGTTCGTAACCTGCTGAAGTAATCTTCGTGGAATTCAGAAGTTACTGCTAATACAAAGCTAAACTGATAAAGTTGCTTCCCGAAATTTGTAAATGTTGGATGACCACCTAATGCTCCGCCACAAGCTACGAAGTGAGTCAGCACCCACAGACTAATTCCGCTGATCAATGGACCATGGCGCCCAAGATCATTGGCCAGCGGAATTTAACACCAAGTGTCTCACGCAGCGTCACCCACAATAATAATTATACCATT